>PVIU01016176.1:14996-45954 GCA_004026605.1 Ondatra zibethicus | reverse complement strand
TATTTCCATCCATTTGCATGCAAACTTCAAGATGTCCTTGTTTTTTACCGCTGAGTAGTATTCTAATGAGTATATAATCCACACTTTCTTGATCCATTCTTCCATTGAGGGGCACCTAGGTTGTTTCCAGGTTCTGGCTATTACAAACAATGCTGCTATGAACATAGTTGCACAAATGCTTTTGTAGTATTATTGGACTCCATAGTCTTACTTTATGCCATGTATCCAGTATTTTTTTGGGCCTTCATCTTTGCCTTATTCCGTGCACTCCTTCAATCAGTGCTATCTTTGGGTATCACCATCATTTATTCTCATAACACGGCTGAAGTATCTTAAGTGCCGCTGCTGTATCCTGTAGTTTACTTCCTTCTGTAGATGGAGATGTTTCTGAATGTCATTGTTGTGCAGACGATCTCTTCGGGTCACACCTAGAATCCACCTGAGACATGTCATCTCAAATACATTCAGCCACAGTTCTGAGGAGCATTTCATTGTCCAGATTCCAGAGCTGTAAAGACGGCAGTTTAAGACAAGAGTCATATACGTGTAGTTTTGTTAGTGTCGTTACATCTCTTGCTGGCCAAGCCTGTCCTGGTGCCTGGAATGCAGCCCTCGCTATCCCTATCCAGCTCTTGACATCTGGGGAAAACAAAATAAACCTGACCCCCAGCTCACCTGTAAACTCTGGGCATGGAGGCCTATGCCTGTAACCCTGAGTGAATACACCCATGCATATATGTACACATAGGCAATAATGAAAACGCACATGCATGCACGTGTGTGTGCACAAAGAAAGCTAGAGGAAATTCAGCATTGCCTAAGTTATGTCCCTCAGAACTAACATACTACAAATTGAAAAAATTCTTTTATCACAAAGTGGGTTCCATGGCTTAAAAATTGAAATAGTTATTAATATACTTAGTCAATTTCTTTTTGATGGAACTTCTAAGAAATTTTAGAAGGTTAATTTCCAATAGGGAATAGTATTCAGATTTTTTTAATTTGATAATAATTTTCTTCTAAGACAATTCTATAGAAAATTTTAATTTAGAAAATGTTATCACAAGAAATTGCAGTGATTTAACAGTAAATATTACAGTAGAAAATTTTAAAAATTATGTTTATATTTATATATGGCGTGGGAAGGTACTGGTATGGGTGCATGTTCTAGGGCACACGAGGAGATCAGAGGGTGATTTGTGGGCATTTGTTCCTTTCCTTGACCAGGTGAGGTCTGGGGACCACACTCAGGCCACCGAGCTTGGCAGTGACTGTCTAGCCATGTCGCCACGCATCATTGCTACAGAAGCCTTTTGAACTCTTGTCTCAGGAACTATTAAAACATGTGATTGGTGATGGGGCAGGAGTCCAGGAGGAGAGTGCTGGAGAAGCATACATGAAATCCTAGGTTTCAGAAGTCCAGCACTACAAAAATTATAAGAAAACAATATGGCCACTATAAAAATGTCACCATCTAAACACCCCTCTCCCCATACACATTGCTGCTAATACCCGACCCCTTTTCACTAATCTCTGTACCTCTGCCTTTTAAACATGTGATACAGTTGATATCCAGTTATGTCAGCACCATTTGTTGAATATGCTTTCTTTTTTCCATTTTATATCTTTTGCTTCTTTGTCAAAAATCAGGTGTTTGAAGGTATATGAATTAATATCCGGGTCTTCAGTTCAATTCCATTTTTCCAATCCCAGGCTGATTTCAGTACTGTAGCTCTGTAGTAGAGTTTGAAGTCAGGGGTTGTGATGCTTCTAAAAGTTCCTTTATTGCACAGGATTGTTTTGGCTATCCTGGGTTTTTTGCTTTTCCATATGAAGTTGAGTACCATTCTTTCAAGGTCTGTGAAGAATTTTGCTGGGATTTTGACAGGCATTGCATTGAATCTGTAGATTGCTTTTGATAAGATTGCCATTTTTACTATGTTAATTCTACCTATCCAAGAGCATGGGAGATCTTTCCATTTTCTGGTATCTTCTTCAATTTCTTTCCTCAAAGATTTAAAGTTCTTGTCATACAGGACATCTACTTGTTTGGTTAGAGTTACTCAGAGATATTTTATGCTATTTGTGGCTATTGTGAAGGGTGATGTTTCTCTGATTTCTTTCTCAGCTCATTTATCATCTGTGTAAAGGAGGGCTACTGATGTTTTTGAGTTACTCTTGTATCCTGCTACATTACTGAAAATCTTTGAGTCGGAGAAGTTCCTTGGTGGAATTTTTGGGACCACTTATGTAAACTATCATAACATCAGCAAATAGTGAGAGTTTGACTTCTTCTTTTCTAATTTGTATCCCCTTGATCTCCTTTTGTTGTCTTATTATTCTAGCTAGAACCTCAAGAACTATGTTGAATAGATAAGAAGAGAGTGGACAACCTTGTCTTGTTCCTGATTTCAGTGGGATCGCTGTAAGTTTTTCTCCATTTAGTCTGATGTTGTAGAAGAATGAAAATAGATCCACATCTATCATCAAGCACAAAACTCAAGTCCAAATGGATCAAAGACCTCAACATAAAGCCAATAACACTGAACCTCATGTAAGATAAAGATGGAAGTACACTTGAACACATTGGCACAGGAGACCACTTCCTAAATATAATCCCAGTAGCATAGACACTGAGAGAAACAATTAATAAATGGGACTCCCTGAAACTGAAAAGCTTCTGTAAAGCAAAGGACACGGTCAACAAAACAAAACGGCAGCCTACAGAATGGGAAAAGATCTTCACTAACCCCACATCAAACAGAGGGCTGATCTCCAAAAGATAGAAAGAACTCAAGAAATTTGTCATCAAAAGAACAAATAACCCAATTTAAAAAATGGGTTACAGACCTAAACAAAGAACTCTCAACAGAAGAATCTCAAATGGCTGAAAGACACTTAAGGAAATGTTCAATGTCCTTAGTCATCAGAGAAATGCAAATCAAAACAACTCTGAGATTCTATCTTACACCTGTAAGAATGGCCAAGATCAAAAACACTGATGACAACTTATGCTGGAGAGGTTGTGGGGAAAAGGGAACACTTCTGCATTGCTGGTGGGAGTGCAAGCTGGTACAGCCCCTTTGGATATCACTATGGCAATTTCTCAGAAAATTAAGAAACAACCTTCCTCAAGACCCAGCAATATCATTTTTGGGTATATATCCAAAGGATGCTCAATTGTACCACAAGGACATGTGGTCAACTATGATCATAGCAGCATTGTTTGTCATAGCCAGACCCTGGAAACAACTTAAATGTCCCTCGACCGAAGAATGGATAAGGAAAATTGATACATTTACACAACAGAGTACTATGCAGCAGTGAAAAATAATAACATCTTGAAATTTGCAGGCAGGTGGATAGATCTAGAAAACATCATATTGACTGAGGTAATCCAGACCCAGAAAGACAAATATGTACTCACTCATAAGTGGCCTTTAGACATAAAGCAAAGAGAACCAGCCTACAATTCACAATCCCAGAGAACCTAGACAACAATGAGGACCCTAAAAGACACACACAGATCTAATCTACATGGAATGTAGAAAAAGGCAAGATCTCCTGAGTAAATTGGGAGCATGGAGACCATGGGAGAGGGTAGAAGGGGAGGGGAAAGGAAGAGAAGGGAGCAGAGAAAAATGTATAGCTCAGTAAAATCAATAAAAATATTTTTTAGAAAACATGATATAGTTGGAATCATACACTGTGTAGCCTTTTAATATCAGCTTTTTCCATTTAGTGATGTATCCTTAATCTTCTTCCATATTCGCTCACGCCACACATGCTCACTGCAAGGGTACAGGCACACAGCAGCCAAGACATCCCAAAAGGTGTCACTGTAAGGGTACAGGCACACAGCAGCAAAGAAATCCCCAAAAGGTGTCGTTGTAAGGGGTACAGGAACACAGCAACAAAGACAACCCCAAAAGGTGTCACTGTAAGGGGTACAGGCACACAGCAGCAAAGACATCCCAGCATCGCAAAGGAGAGCCAGACTTTCAGTGGACTTCTGTTTAAAACAACAACAACAACAAACACAAACACAAACATTCCATGGTGTTGTGCAGCGCATCCATCCTCTTATCTACTGAGGAACAAGTTAGTGCTCACTGAGTGTGGGCAATGCTGACAATACTTTTAAACATTTTTGTGTGGTTTTTTTAGGTCATTTAAGTAGGTGCAGGGAGCTAATGATCACATAAAAATATCTTAAGTTTTGTTAAGGAACTGCAGGCTCTCTTCGATGGTATCTGTGCCACTTTTTCCATTCCCACCAGCAATGAGTGAGAATTCCTATTCTTCCAGTTCCACGTGAATACGTGGTGCTATGGGCTTTAGGTAATTTTTAGGCATTGTTATTCTTTAATCTTTTCATTTTCAATTACCTAAAGACATAGGGTGGTAACCATCACTTTATTAGGTGGGATATGAGCAAACACTGGGAGCGAATAACTCAGGCTTCATCGTCCACACAGAGCAGCTGCATCTAGTCCAGAGCGCTTCATCGACACTCCAACTCCAGAGTGGACATCGCACCAGCACGATGTCTGAGACATCCACTCACGGCAACACCAACAGGGTTCTTCTGACTCAGTCTTGTCTCTAGAATGCCTTGCTTAGATGGATAGGTTAAGTACCGGGTACACCACTGTACTTCAGTAAATAACACAAATAGTGCTTCTAGGCTAGTATACACTTGTCCCCAAGCATAGCAATACATAACAGAAATACATTTCCCCAAGATCTTCAGTCGTAAAACTGTCGATGAAGGATGAATAACACTGTCATGACAGACAGCAAGGCACCTGTGCGCGCCTGACTCGGGAATCACATTCTTTTACCTAAGAGTGCTGGGAATTAACGGCCGTGTACTCTTTCTCCTGCTGTGTATTAAAGGTGGTCCAATGTTGTGGAAGAAAAGATGGTGTCACTGCAAGGGGTACAGGCACACAGCAGCAAAGACATCCAAGCATCATAAAGGACAGCCAGACTTTCAGTGGACTTCTGTTTAAACTAGTAGTAATAGCAACCATTTTTAAAATGTGCAGCACTATTTTCCAATGCATCTTTGTAGACTCAATAGCACTTAGCAGTCACGACAAGGTAAAGGAGGAAAGCGCCCACCAGGCTGACACCCAGGTAAGTGGCTGGCGCTCTCTCGAGCTGGCTGCCATTGTTCCCTCCACTGTCTGAGCTTTCAAAGCAGTTATCACAAAACATGCATCTCGTAAATAAGAGGTTTGTATCAAGGGCCTGGAGGAAAATGCTAATTTTAAACCTTTTTCCTAGCATCTCATCTCTTCTGACAAAGAGAAAGCTTTTCTCTTCACAGCTTGGTTGGCAATCAAGCATCTTACAACTTCAAAGTCGTGAAAGGAGAATCACCATCTAGAGATGAGACAGCCCAGGGACTGCCTCTCCATTTCTCAGAAAAATGAGACTTATGAAGTAAGAGTTCTCAATCTGTAAGACTCTGTTTTTCCAAAGTACTCAGCTACATCCTGCACTCCAATCCTAAAATGATCACTGTTCAAAATTACAGGAAATCCAACTACACAAACTGAAATGAGCTTCCTCCCGGCACATAAGATGTGCATGCCTGCCAACATGTGTGACTGGACCCTCCACGGTCTACCCACGTGTGACTGGACCCTCCACGGTCTACCCACGTGTGACTGGACCCTCCACGGTCTACCCACGTGTGACTGGACCCTCCACGGTCTACCCACGTGTGACTGGACCCTCCACGGTCTACCCACGTGTGACTGGACCCTCCACGGTCTACACATGTGTGACTGGACCCTCCATAGTCTATACATGTGTGACTGGACCCTCCACGGTCTACACATGTGTGACTGGAGCCTCCATGGTCTACACATGTATGACCCTCCATGGTTTACTACGAAGATGGGTAGTATGTGTTTAAGGTCAGCTGAAAATGAGTTGGAAGACAATGTATTTGAATACTTTTTCAAATGTAGTTCAATGTCAGTTTCAGTGCTTTAAGGATACCTTGATGTCTAAATTTTTCCAAGTTAGAATTTTCTTCAAAATTTGGTCTCTGGTTTTTCCAGAAAAGTGGGTTCTAGTCCTGGATCCAGTATCAGCAGGCACTGTATGAGTGGGCACCATGCCAGGTCTTAATCAGGGTTGCTGCCGCTAAGGTTTCTTTCGTGTCTACATCAGTGTCTCCCTAAGCTCCCCTGCAAGGTCCCAGCCATTCCTAGTTATGTCATCTGCTGAGGAACTTCTTTGGAGTGATGGTCACTCTTGCCCATCATGCCCAACTGTGATCTGCACAGAAAGTAATGCCTTGTGCCAGTGTGTACCCATCAGAGTGCCACACCTCAGTGATGTCAATCTTCGCTCTTTACCCAAGAAACTTGAAGCTCAGAAAGAGTAGGCGATTTGTTCTTAGTGAGAACCTGTTTTCTACTTATTTAAATACTTCTCTAAATTTAAATTAAATATAAAATACTGATTTAAATAAGTTATTTAAAATATTTGAATAGATTTGCTTGTATGCATTGAAAACACTAACCAGACTCACACTTTAGCCAATTCTTGTGTGTCAAGAAAATTCTGCTTCTCACTATTTTTTATTTCACTAAAGTCCACGTCACACATCCTACTGAGAAACATTTTGAGTAATGAAACACACTATGTACCCATATCTCACTGAGTTCACAGTGTGCTCTTTATAAGACTTAGAGTTATTTTATTTTGTTTGTGTTTTGCCTGCATGTGTGCATGTGCTGTGGAAGAGCATGTATGCATGTATGCATAACCTGTGGGAGAGAAGAGGGTGTCAAAGCCCCTGGGACTGGAGTTACAGGTGATCGTGAGCCACCATGTAGGTGCTGGGAACTACACTGGATCCTTTGCAAAAGTAGTAAGTGCCCTTAGCCAGTGGTCCATCCCTCCAGCCCTGTAATATACCCCTTCTATACAGCATCTTAGTCTAATCATAGCAAAGCTATTAAGAGATGCACACACACCATCATTTTGGGGCTAACACTGAACGCTGGCCTTCTAGTATGGATGGCAAGCAAACGTGTCTCACACACGTACAGAGAAGAGTGGTTTGTGGCACATCAAAGGGCATAAGCTCCAAATCATCCTGGATGATTTTAGTATAAGCAACAAATCGCATGAAACTTGCATTATGAAATCGAGTTGGAGGCTGGGAATGCCTCGTAGTTAGTGGAGTGCTCACTTAGCATGGACGAAGCCTGGGCTCAGCTCCTGTCACCACATACAACCAGATATGGTGGTACACGCCTATGATCCCACCACCTAGAAGCTAGGAGAGAGAATCAGAAGTTCAAGGTCATCCGCAGCTACATAGTGAGTCTAGGACAGCCTGAACTACACGGAGACTATCTCCAAACATTAAAGTGTAGGACAGCCCGAATACATGGAGACTATCTCCAAACACTAAAGTCTAGGACAGCCTGAATACACGGAGACTATCCCCAAACACTAAAGTGTAGGACAGCCCGAATACACGGAGACTATCTCCAAACACTAAAGTGTAGGACAGCCCGAATACACGGAGACTATCCCCAAACACTAAAGTGTAGGACAGCCTGAATACACGGAGACTATCCCTAAAAACCAAAGTTCAAAAATCAATGAAAAAATTTCTAGAAAATGTTATGACAACTTTTTTTTTTTTTTTTTTTTTTTTTTTGCTTTAGGGAAAAAGCACTTGGGTTCTACCTGTTTCGTGCCTTACTCTGACGACTGGGCATGTCATCAGCTTGTTGTTGACATGGAACACACAGGCAGTGAACACTTCTTAAGTCTGCAGTGGCAGGCGAGGTCTCTCAAGGTGCACGGTTGTGTCTACAGCACCCAGAGCCGGAAGCAGACCAAGAGCATCTTTAGCACATAGAAAAGCCCCTTTGTGCCCACGCTAGTCACTACCACCCCAGAAGCAATCACTCCCTGCCCCTCGGGTCTGGATTGAATCGTATGAGAATATAATCAAACAGTAATCCCTGTTTGTGTGGTATCATGCTTCCAAACATCAGTCACACTGCTGTGTGCCGTGCAGGTCTCTGTGGTCTCACTGCTTTGCAGGATTCAATAAGACAATTATGATAGGGCCTCGGCATCCCTTCCAACGCTGACAGGCATTTGAGCACTTTCCAGTGTTTGACTCTTAGGAACATTCTAATACATCTCCATGAGCATGCTAGCATGTGTGTGTATGTGTGTGTGTGCGCACGCGTGCATGTGTGTGTTCTCTGTGTGTGTGTGTGTGTGTGTGTGTTCCCCTTGCTGTGTCACTGGTAGATAATGAAAAGCCTTTTTATGAAATATGTTCCTATGTCCATGCTCACCTGTAGTACACAGGAGTTTCTGGCTGTTCCATGTCCTCCCAGGCACCTGCTATTGTTAAAAAATGATACAATTTTATTTTTTATCATATTTTTCTAGTCCAAACAAGTGATTCTCTCTTAAACAATGAGCCCTATTCAAAAAGAAATGAAATAATTAATCTTTTTGAGAAAGCGAGATATACCAAACATGTCATGACTCAAAGGCATTTTTCAAAAGATGCTGAGCATATGGGTTGCTGTATGGATGCAGTCTGATGAGCACGCACTGGTCATGTGACTGTTTTCATGTGCGAGTCAGAATTAATCCATGGATTATAGTTGAACATTCTGAGGCTGATTTGAAAGATAGAGTTCCCTCACATGAAGAAGGGCTGCACATTTTAAAGAAGTGATGGGTACGTAATATCCCTGACCACATAAATCTCAGGAGGAAGTCACAGTCAAGGTATTTCAAGTTAGGAAGTCTGGACAGTTCCCATGTGAGAACAGGTGTACAAACCAGTGTTTCTTAAACCAAATACAAATTTGTCCCAACATTTTCCGGAGAAGCTTTAATCGGCTATGCATCCTGGTTTTGGAGACAGAGCCCCCATGTGGGTCGGGCTGTCCTGACACTCACTGTGAGGCTGAGGGCGGCCTTCAAGTGCGCCCTGACACTCACGGTCTGGGCCCCGAGGCCGTAGTCTCTCCCCACCTCCCTAATCATGTACAACAACGCCATCTGAATGGAATCCATCAAATCAAAGGCTTATTTTGGTTACATAAAATGACAATATTTATGAATAATTTATCAATACTGAAAAGTTCCAGTCAGTAGAGAAAGTGCCCCGTCTCCTGGGTAGGAGCTGGGAGCTGTGGAACCCCAGGCGCGGGAGCCGTCCTTGTAGACCCTCAAGCAGGCCAGCAGCCCCTCTCGCTGTCCCGCGAGCTGACCTCTCACTAGGCATCCAGCTTCTTTCCAACATCAGCTTTTCCTAGTTATTGCTGTTAAATTCTTCCTTTAAAAAAGCACTTTTCTATATTTTTTCACCTATAAATCATCAAATTTAATTTACTCATACGTTATTTCATCCAAAATGCATGTGTTAGTACCTATACAGAAGATCAAAGCTAGCAGCAGGAGTTCCAGGATAAAATTATTTTAAATCATGAATGTATAGATAGGGCCAGCAAAGTGGCTCAATGGGTAAAGGCTACCAAGTCTGATGAGCTGTTGAGTCCTCAGAACCCACTAGGAGGCGAGAACTGACTCACGCAGTTTGCTGTGGGACCTCCACACATGGGCTATGGCATGTGCACCCCTGCCCCTCCAAAATAAGTAAGTGTAATTCAAAAAGTAAAACCATTAACGTAAGGTGATGAACAAAATATTTAAAATGCTGCATAAAATTTACAAGACAGCCTTCCCTCCACACTGGTCATAACTGCACTGCTATCGGCTGAAAAGTGCTGTGGGAACCCTGGGGCACCTGGCCCCTGGGGTTGTGTGAGGACCCATCCAGTCCATTGAGGAAGTTCCTCTCCTCCTGGTGTTCATGTAAAGGCGTGGCATTTCATGAAGTTATATAACGATGACCATTTGATTGTTTGTATCTAAACCCTGAAGTTAACTGTAGCACTATCTTTCTGATTTGTTTCCTCACAAACAGCCAGATAATTATCATTATATAACTCCATACAGACCATGACTTCTTAGCTCTGAGGATAAATAAGGCAACTTGGCCAAGGCCACAAGAACTCATGTTTGCCTGTGACTTTACCACCATGCTTTCCCCAGAGAAAACGGCCTGGGCAGGGAAAGGGCCATGCTGTCTGACTGGGCCACCATCTACAAAAGGCCCTACTTCAATCACTAACCATGGATCTTCAACAAATTACAACTATTTGGAGTCATTTTTCCTGAAGACATTATAAGAGGATCTTTCTTTCACTTAACTCATCATTTCAGAAAGAAATAATCTTCCTTAGAAGAAGCGTGACTGATGAAGGCCCAGCGCTGGGTTAGCAGGAGGCATGCGCTCCTGCAAGGACACAGACTCCTACTCAGAGTTCTTGTCAACACGACAAATCAGACACATCAAGAGGAAAAAGCAATTACCTCCATCACACTGTCCTGTAGGCATGTATGTGGAGCAGTTTCTTAGTTAATGATTGAGGTGGGAGGGCACAGCCCACTGTGGTTGGTCCCACCCCAGAGCAAATGGTCCTGGGTTGTAAAAGAAAGCAAGCTGAGCACCAGGAACAAGCCAGTCAGCAGCATTTGTCATAGGTCCCTTCCTCTGCTCCTGCTTGAGGTTCTGCCCTGGCTGTGATCAGGACATGTAAGTCACAGAAGCCCTTCCCTCCCCAGGCTGCTCTTGGTCATGGTGTTTATCACGCAATGAAAGCAAACTAGAGCACTCGTGGCCCCGCACCTGGAAGGTGGAAGCAGGACGATCAAGAGTTCAAGGCCAACCTCGCTACACAACAAGCTGGAGGCCAGACCGGGCGACAAGAACCTTTGTGTCAAAAGAGCACACAATTGAACACAATGAAATGAAGGTGCTAGCCTAAATTCAGAGATGCAGCTGGGAACCATATCCTCGGCTGGCAGGAAGAAACATCTGTATTTGAAAAAAACAAACATTTTAAATGCCAGATGCAGGCAACAAACCCCAGAGACAGGGGAAGAACATCCCTTGACACACCATCCACCCCAACCCTGGCAGAGTGCCCATGACTCAGTTCCAATACAACACTCTACGAGGACTCCTGTAAGAGCCAGCTCAGCAATAGGAACGTTAAGGCAGACGAAGAAGAGCCTGGAGATCCCAGCTGCCAGGCCTCAGCGCCGTGAGCTGCTGGGCGACAAGAAAAGGAGGGAGGGCACCACCTGCCACGTCCCTTAGGCTGTGGCTCCAGGAAAGGACCAGCTTCACAGCCCCGGTGCCGGGACAGCCTGGAGCCGTTCTTGTAAGCTGACCTAGGGTCAACACTGTGTCCACTTTGCAGCACAACTGCCCTCACCCTGAGGTCTCTGTCACCTCTGCAGGTTGCTGGTCAGGGTCACAGTGTAGATTAGGGGAATCCTCTTCTAGATGAGGTGTTGCTATAACACCTACCTCCCCAGAAAATTGGGAAAAATATAAATGAAAAGGATGATGTATCAGGGAACTATCGCAGCTAACCTTCTAGCTTCTCAGACCATGTCACTCCTATTCCTAATGACCTGGGAGATCATCCCAGAAGATCAAAGGACCCACTCCTTTTCCCCATGGAAACACATTGTTTCAATCCATTCTTTTCTAGCACTTTAGTTGTAAGACATTCCCCTTAACAACAGTGATTTTATTTGTGTTAGCAACCAGCAAGATTACATGGTGCCTCTGTGGGCTTTAAAGGGAAAGACAGATAATGAACACTGTGCGTTAACCCTTAAGAGTATGCTATTACATAGAAGAGGTTAGCTAAAATTAAAAGACATATACCTACCATCATGAAATTTCTAAAGCAGCTAATTCCACAGTTAGTCGAAACATCAAAGTTCATCAGGAAAGGAGGCAGAGGGCGGGACTCCAGCTATAGCCTCCCCACACTGTCCTTAGAGCACCATGGAGAGGTGGAGAGCTGGTGCAGATGGGAACATTGGGTTCCAATGGGTTTTTCTCATTTGTATGATTATTTGAAAAACTGATTTTTCCACCTTATGCATGAAGTATTTTACTGGAATTGTTTTTGCCAGGATAAAGATAGCCTTAAATGATCAAAATGATGCCCAAGCCTTCGTGGGAGTTTCCCTTGAATTACAACATTTCCTGGCAAAGAAAAGAGACGGGTCTATTTCTTCAGGGACGTTTCTTTCCAGCTATTAGAATCAAAACACAGAGCAGGGGGAGAGAAATGTGTGGAGTCGGCATCTCTTTGGGCTGCATTTTGAGAACTGGAGGGCGTCCCTTCCCACACTGGAGAGGCAGTCAAGCCCACGCTCTGGGAGAGGTCTGCTCTGTGTCCCTCATATCCCGTCAGCCAGCTGCCAGGACTCCAGGGCCTGCTGGGGAAGCCCAGGGCTGAGGTATAGGACTCCAGAGGCTCCTTCCTGCCTGCGAACAAGCTCCTCAGTGTGTGGACACTTTCTAGTTCATGGCTGCACTTGCTGGCTGGTGAGCTAAGTGGGAAAATCCACTGCAAGCATCTGAGAGAGTTGAAAAAACGCCATGACAGGCTCCTAATAGCGTGGTCAGAAACTAGGCCTGAGTTTCAGTTTACTGGAACTTAATGAGCAGTTCTTGGAAAAATCACAACCCATGGCAACCAATCAGCAGGCTCCTCACAGCCTTCTGCTAGCTAAAGATAACTTTCGGCCCTGCAGCTGGGAAGTCCCTAGCCACTAGAGACACCTACCAATCCTACAACAATTGTAAACTTTTGTTTAAACCCATCAATCAGCACCCAGACTGAACTCCCCTCCATGGAGTTTCCTAATCTTGCTTAAAAGGAGCCTGTGAACTTCTCTTGGTGCCATTTTGCCACTGTGTCAGATGGCTGGCTCTGCATGCTGGAATAAACACTCTATGCTGATTGCATACATGTCTGGTGGTCTTTTACGGGACTTCTCATGGACCCTAACACAACTTTTACCAACACTGAATGTCAACTGGTCTCGTGGAATCCATCCTGCACAATGCTCTTTCCATCTGGAATTTGTCTAACCCTGCTTAGCAACCCTACATCTGGTCTCTCCAGCCCTCTCTATGACACACCTATTCTGCAAAGTGTCAAAGGTCTGTGCACTAAATGAAGAAAATACATCCGAGGGAGTCTGTCAGTCAACCCACACTTACTTAGCTGAGAAACACCCACGTGCTGTGAGCACCCAGCTCCTCTGTGTGCTTTTCAGAGTGACTTAGCAGATCTGCACAACTGGCCATGAAGATGCCAAAGAGCCTCTAACAGACATGGGACACGGCTCCCAGCACTGCCTGAGTTACAAGCAGTGTGCTGCTTCTGTGATAAACAGCAAGACTAAAGCAACGTGTGGCGAAAATGTCATCTTGCCAAGGCAGGAGCTGGAGGCAGAGACCATGGGTAAACACTTCTTGCTAACTTGCTCCCTCTGGCTCCTGCTCAACCTGCTTCTTATGCAACTCAGGACCATCTGCCTAGGGAAGGCCTTGCCCACCGTTGCCTAGGTCCTCCTACATGAATCAACCACCAAGACAATTCCCCACAAGCCAGTCTGATCTGGGAAGTCATTCAATCGAAAGCTCCTTCTCGGGTAACTCTAGGATGTGTCAGCCGATCAAACAACCAGGACATTTCCAATCTGTATCTAGTAGCTTGACTTAAATCTTTCTCTCTCTCTCAGGGTCGGGGAAATGATTCCGTGAGTAAAGCGTGTCTCACAAGCGTGAGGGCCTGAGGTCAGATCGCTAGCACCCATTCATCCATGTAAAAAGCTAGACATGAGAGCATGTGCCTGTAATTCCAGCACTCAGGAGGCAGAAATAAAAGGATCCCTGAAGCTCTCCCACATGCCAGTGTAGCTGTTCAGCGTCTCAAAGAATGGGGGGGGGGGGACGTCCCAACAAGAAATTCTAGCTGCCACAGACACACACATTTCTCTACCACTTTTCAGTCTATTTGTTTGTAAACAATAGTGAGTTTCAGTTGTCTATCAAACTGTATTCTTTTTCTAATTGCTGTGATCGAACACTTGACAAGAAGTCACTCAATGGAGGAAGGGTTTATTTTGGCTCAGAAGCTGAGGGCACAATGTTGTGGAGTATCTGGACACTCTGTGAAGACCTTGCTGTGACTGGTTTAATAACGAGCTGATCAGCCAATAGGTAGGTGGGAGGCACAGGTGGAACTTCTGGGCAGAAAGTGAAGTAGGAGGGGATAATTGAGGTGCAGAGGAGATGCCACTGAGACACAGAACAAGTCAGACACACAAACTGGAAGAAAGGTAAAAGCTATGTGGTAGAACGTAGATTAATAAAAATATGAGTTAATTTAAATTATAAGAGCTAATGGGACAGGCCCAAGCTAAAATCAAGCTTTCATAATTGATAAGTCTCCATTATTTGAGAGCTGGCAGCCCCAAGGGAAGCACAACTGCCACACAGCCCATCATGGTGGCCAGGCACACGTGGTGGTGAATGACTCAAGCTGTGGCAGAGGGAGAGTGAGGATGTCTGTTCAAATCTCCATGGACGAGGAATGGGCAGGAAGGGAAGTAGGGAACACTTTGTCAAGATCACTATGTATCTCAAGACCACTCCCCAGTCACCCACTTCCTTCAGCCAGATTCTACCTCCCAAAGATTCCGCAACTTCCCTAAAACAGCTGAGACTGGCTTCACATACAGAAGGCCGGCAGCGAGGGACATTAAACATCTAAATCGTGATATTTCTTAATGTTCACATGATTCCCAAAAACGTCAGTGCACACTATAAACCTCTGATTGCGGGCAGGCTCTCTGGTTTGAGCTTAAGGTTATCCACCTGGTTTGTCTCTGGGGGATACTGGCACCTGTGGTTTGTAAGATGCCAGGCCAGGAAGAGCCCCGATGGCACCGAGTGAACTGGTGCTGACTTGGAACTGGACAGGCTGTATGGACTTCCAGGCACAGGCACATGCTGCCCTCGCCCGCCACTGCGTTTCCACGCTGGGAGGATTCCTGTGGAGATCCCAGAGCCCGGTGAACTGTGGGGGCCAGTGTGTGGTAATGAAAGCAGTTGAGCATGGAGGGAGGCAGCTCTGAGTCAGACTGACGGACTTAAATCCTGCCCTAACACTTAATCATCAGAAACACCCTGGGCAGGTCACTTTACAGGTCCCTGACTTCCTGAGACAAAATTGACCACAGGAGTGGCAGCTGGGTTTAGGCCTCTGGCTGTGTCGCCACGGTAACAAGTGAGGCGTCCTTTCCTTAGCCCCTCCACCTCGGGCTTGTCTGCAGACGTCAGTCAGCTGAACCTGGCCTTCTTTGTGTGCACATGAGGGTAGTGACTGGAGCTTCACCTTGAACTTGGAAAGGATTCATTTTTATAATGAGCAATGGTCATGTTTTACAGTTTTGACAATTATCTCAAATTCCTAGGAGAGTAGTATGCCTTAGATGCATTACCTCCCATATTCCTATAGACAGCAGGGTAGGTGTGCCTTAGATACATTACCTCCCATACTCCTATAGACAGCAGGGTAGGTGGGCCCTAGACCATTACCTCCCATACTCCTATAGACAGCAGAGTAGGTGTACCCTAGACCATTACCTCCCATACTCCTATAGACAGCAGGGTAGGTGTGTCCTAGACCCACTACCGCTCCCATATGCCTATAGAGTCATATACCACAGGGCCACATTTGCCACAGGGCAAAGCAGTGAAGGGAATTTATATTTGTTAAAATTTCCTGGAAAATATGCTTTCTAACTCAGCTTTATAGGAAACTGTGTGTATGTGTATCAGTGGTGTATGCATATATAGGTGTGCATAGAAGTGCACGTGTGTGTGTGTCTGTGTGTGTGTATGTGTGTGTGTGTGTGTGTAGGCCAGAGTTCACCATGTGTCTTCCTCAATCTCTATACTTATTTCTGGGACATTTTCTCTTGCATGGATTCTGCTGGGCTGGTTGGTCAATGAAATCTAGAGAGCCGCGTCTCACTGCCCCTCCCAGTGTGGTGGCTACAGCACAGATCGCTGCACCTGTCTTTTACCTGAATTGGGAGAGCTGCACTCAGGACCTCATGCTGCATAGAAGGCACTTTACTGACTGAACCGTCTCTGCAGCCAAACAGGTAACTTCTTAAGCTCTTAAAAATGATTTATATTAGAGATCCATCCAGAGGGGTAAGTGTGTGCCCACCCGGCCGGCCGGACGCCCCAGGAATAGAGTACAGGCACCCTCCAATTCGCTAAACTTTCTGACCATTCAGTGGGGCTTCTCCCCGGGTACTGGCTTTCTCCCTTTATCCCATCCCAGCTTGCCCCCAAGCACCCCTTTCCATCTGCAGGGTCCTAAGACCCCCCAACTCAGCCTGCTTTGGGGGTGAGGGACTGGGGACCCAGTGGTGAGTGCTACTGCTGAAGGGGTTTCTTTGTTCCACACAACCCTGCACCTGCCAAGCCCGCCCTTTTGTCTGCGAGGTCCTTGGCCAGCAAGAGGCCCTGCTCTTGTACCAGGAGATCCATCCAGAGAGGTAAGTGTGTGCTCGCCCATGTGGCCGGATGCCTCGGGAACAGAGTACAGGCACCCTCCAACTCCCTAAACTTTCTGTCCATTCAGCAGGTCTTCTCCCCAGCTACTGGCTTTCGCTATTTACCCTATCCCATCTTGCTACCAAGCACTCCTGTTCATCTGCAGGGTCCTTAGATCCACCACCACAGCCCACTTCAGGGTGGAGGGGATCTGAAAGCCAACTCCAGTGCGGAGGGGACCTAAGAGAAGGCAGACCAAGAAAAAACCCCAAGTACACAGTTAGCCACAGCAAAGATTGAACCAAGACGCCAAGACTCTTCTGACTGCATTTGAAGGAAGAGATGGGCAGGCGCCAATGCAAGAATTCCTCCAACAACCTGAAAAGCAACATGATAACACCAGAATCCAGCCAACATGCAACAGGAAGATTGAACACCCTAATCCAGAAGAAGTAGAAGAAATCGACTTTAAATGTAACATTATGAAAGTGATAGAGACCCTTAGACAGGAGGTGCAAAACTCCCTTAAAGAAATGGATGAGAAGACTAACAAAAAGAAGAAATGAATAAATCCCTCAAAGATACCCAAGAAAACCAAGAAAAAGCAATCAAACAGGTAATGGAAACAGTTCAAGACTTGAAAACGGAAATGGAAGTAATGATGAAAACACAAACCGAGGGATGGCTGGAGATGGAAAATCTGGGTAAACTACCAGAAACTACAGACACAAGTATAACCAACAGAATACAAGAGATAGAAGAAAGAATCTCAGATGCTGAAGATACTATACAGGAAATAAACTCATTGATCAAAGAAAACAGCAAATCCAACAAATTCTTAACACAAAACATCCAGGAAATCTGGGACACCATGAAAAGACCAAACCTAAGGATGATAGGGGTAAAAGAAGGAGAAGAATTAGAGCTCAGGGGCTGGAGAGTTGGCTCAGTGGTTAAGAGCATTGACTGCTCTTCCAGAGGTCCTGAGTTTGGTTCCCAGCAACCATATGGTGGCTCACAACCACTGGTAATAAGATCTGGTGCCAACTTCTGTCTGCAGGGACACATGCAGGTGGACAATGTATAAATAATAAATAAATAAATTAAAAAAACAATTACAGCTCAAAGGCCCAGAAAATATATTCAACAAAATTATAAAAGAAACCTTTCCCAACTTAAAGAAGGCTATTCCTATGAAGGTACAAGAAGCTTACAGAACACCAAATAGACTGGATCAAAAAAAAATCCCCTCGCCATATAATAATCAAAACACAAAACTTACAGAATAAAGAAAGAATATTGAGAGCTGCAAAGGAAAAAGGTCAAGTAACATATAAAGGTAAATCTATCAGAATTACACCTGACTTCTCTATGGAAACCATGAAAGCCAGAATGTCTTGGATAGATGTGCTGCAGACACTAAGAGACCATGGATGCAAGCCCAGACTGCTATACCCAGCAAAGCTTTCTTTCACCATCGATGGAGAAAACAAGATATTTCAAGACAAAAACAGATTTAAACAATATGTATCCACAAATCCAGCCTTACAGAAAGTACTGGAAAGAAAACCACAACCCAAGGAAGCCAACAACACCCATAATAACACAGACATCTAACAACCTTCCACCAGCACAACTTAAAGAAGGGAAACACACAAACACTACCACCAAAAAAAAAAAAAAATAACTGGAGTTAACAACCACAGGTCATTAATATCACTTAATATCAATGAACTCAATTCACCTATAAAAAGGCACAGGTTAAGAGAATGGATACAAAAACAGGACCCAACATTCTGCTACAGTAATGAAAACAGCTTGGTATTGGCATAAAAACAGAGATGTTGACCAATGGAATCGAATCGAAGACCCGGATATTAACCCACAAACCTATGAACACCTAATTTTCGACAAAGGAGCTAAAATTATACAATGGAAGAAAGAAAGCATCTTCAACAAATGGTGCTGGCATAACTGGATGTCAACCTGTAGAAGAATGAAAATAGATCCATATCTATCACCATGCACAAAACTCAAGTCCAAATGGATTAAAGACCTCAATATAAATCCGACCACACTGAACCTGATAGAAGAGAAAGTGGGAAGTGCAACACATGGGCACAGGAGACCACTTCCTAAATATAATCCCAGTTGCACAGACAATAAGAGCAACAATGAATAAATGGGACCTCCTGAAACTGAGAAGCTTCTGTAAAGCAAAGGACACTGTCATTAAGACAAAAAGGCAACCTACTGAATGGGAGAAGATCTTCACCAACCCCACATCAGACAAAAGTCTGATCTCCAAAATATATAAAGAACTCAAGAAACTAGACATTAAAATTCTAAACAACCCAATTAAAAAATGGGGTACTGAACTGAACAGAGAATTCTCAACAGAAGAAGTTCAAATGGCCAAAAGATACTTAAGGTCATGTTCAGCTTCCTTAGTGATCAGGGAAATGCAAATCAAAACAACTTTTGAGATACCATCTTACACCTGAGATACATCTTAGTCAGAATGGCCAAAATAAAAAACACCAATGATAACTTATGCTGGAAAGGATGTGGAGTAAGGGGAACACTCATCCATTGCTGGTGGGAATGCAAACTTGTGCAACCACTTTGGAAATCAGTATGGCAGTTTCTCAGGAAATTGGGAGTCAACCTACCTCAGGATCCAGCAATACCACTCTTGGGAATATACCCAAGAGATGCCCAATCATACTACAAAAGCATTTGTTCCACTATGTTCATAGCAGCATTATTTGTAATTAGCCAGAACCTGGAAACAACCTAGATGCCCCTCAGTGGAAGAATGGATAAAGAAGGTGGAACATATACACATTAGAGTACTACTCAGCGGTAAAAAAACAATGACATCTTGAATTTTGCATGCAAATGGATGGAAATAGAAAACACTATCCTGAGTGAGATAACCCAGACCCAAAAAGATGAATATGATATGTACTCACTCATTATTGGACTCTAGCCATAAACAAAGGACATTGAGCCTATAGTTCACAAGCCTAGAGTAGCCAAATAAGGTGAGCCCAAAGAAAAACATATAGATCCTCCTGGAAATTGGAAGCAGACAAGATTGCAGGGCAAAAGTTGGGAGCATAGGGATGGGGTGGGGGTGTGATGGGGGAAGGGGAGAGGGGGAGAGAGAAGGGAGAAGGGAAGGATTGGAGAGAGCTTGGGGGAGTGGGAGGGTTGAGATGGAGGAAGGGCAGAGATAGGAGCAGGGAAGAAGATATCTTAATTAAGGGAGCCATTTTAGGGTTGACAAGAGACTTGGCTCTAGAGGGAATCCCAGGTGTCCATGGGGATGTCCCCAGCTAGGTACCTGGGCAGCAGAGGAGAGGGTGCCTGAACTGGCCTTGTCCCATAGTCACACTGATGAATATCTCGAATATCACCATAGAACCTTCATCTGGCGATGGATGGAGATAGAGACAGAGACCCACATCAGAGCAATGGACTGAGCTCCCAAGATCCAGTTGAAGAGCAGAAGGAGGGAGAAGATGACCCAGAAAGTCAGGACTGCAAGGGGTTGGTCCACCCACTGAGACAGTGTGCCTGATCTAATGGGAGCTCACCAAATCCAGCTGGACTGGGACTGAACGAGCAGGGGATCAAACTGGACCCTCTGAATGTGGCTGACAATGGGGGCTGACTGAGAAGTCATTGATAATGACACTGGGACTTGTTTCTACTGCATGTATTGGCTTTTTGGGACCCTAGTCTGTTTGGATGCACAGCTTCCTAGGCCTGGATGGATGTGGGGAGGGCCTTGGACTTCCCACAGGGCAGGATACCCTGCCCTCTCTTAAGACTGGAGATTAGGAGGGTGAGTGGGGTTGCTGGAGAGGAATGGGAGGAGGGGAGGAAGTAGAAATTTTTGAATGGAAAAATAAATTTAAAAAAAGAAAAAAAACTAAAAAAAGAATGATTTATATTATGGAAATGTCTAATCCTAAAGGAATGTCTTCTAGAAAAAGAAAAGAAAGCATGCTTCACTTACTTTTCCACCTAAATCTCTGTGTTTATTCTAGACTGAGTCAGCTGTGCTGATGTAAACACTTGGCAATCAGGGTACTTTGAAAATGTTTTCTATTTTCATTGAATGTTTATCCTGAGGAGAAATGTGTAATGTCTTCATTATTGCTTCATGGTGATGCATATTTATGATTTAATAGTCTACCACTTTTGGAACTTTCTTACATTTAAATTTCTGAAAAATGATATTTACATAATTTTCCTTCAAGCACTTGAGTAATTCTCTAGTGTACTCTTTCATGATTTTCCATATACACACCCTTTCATCTTCTAGTGGAGGATTGTTTATCTTCTCACTCAATCAGCCTTTTTTAGATGAATATTGGAATAATTATTGGCTTTTAAAAATCATGTAATCAACAACTTGATATGGCTGCAAATGATATGTATATTTCATCAGTTTAAAAATGTACTTGTTTTTTATAGCAAATTCCATATAGATGTTCTTTAAAACTATTTTGATACATAGTGTATAAATAAAGGTGGCTTGATTCTGCTATTAAAGAAATTTTAATGTCATATTCTCACCTTCGGAATGTGAAAGACATTTCTCCTTACTGTTGGTACATAATGTATGCGTATGTGCCTATATACCAATACCTTATACAAGAAAACATATTTTATATATCAAATTATCTGCAGGGCTTACTATTAACACACTCAAGGCCAGCTTCCTGTATCTGTCTTCTATCATCTTGCTCCAGAGTCTCACCTTGGTTGTTATCACTCCTGAACATGAATACTGAGTCATCCAAGCCTAATCAATAATTATGAAAACACTCAAGAATTCTGTGCTTCACTTCTCATGATCCTTCCGCTCGTCACTGGTCACCGTCTGTATCTAGCATGCACATGTGCATGCACACACACACACATGCATGCACACACGCACGCTTGCATACTTCCTCTAACTCCCGGTATCCCCCTTGGCCCACATGCTAGAAGCAAGGCTTCCACTGAGTAGCCCCGCTGGGAGGGACAGAGCTCACCGGGAGGGGTTAGGTCACTGAGGACGCTGCCCTGGAAGGGAGCACTGAGCAGCCAGCCTGACCTCCCTTTCTCTGCTTCTCAGCTTCCAGGGGGTGAGAAGCCTTGCTCTGCAATGCACACCGCTCCACATGCTCTACTCCATCACAGACCACAGAATTCCAAAACTGTGAGTCCCAATAAATCTTTCCCCTAAGTAGACTATTTCATGTACTCTGTCGTAACAATGGAACGCTATGGCTATAACAGAAAACACATAGACACAGAGATGGTTGCCTTGATCTATTTTTTAAATGTATATGCATATTTCTACTGTTTGTACATAGGTAAACACATAACAAAACATATGAAATTAATTTACATATAGCTGTATATTTAGATACCAGTGTTGTTTCTTTCTCTTTGGTTAGAGACCTTAATGCTCTCTTCTAATGACTCCACAGCTTGAGAACAAAAGATATTGTTTATAGCCACCTCCTTTTTGTGCATATTACTTTCTAAAACATACCTTGGAGCAGAGCGGCAGTCAGCACACATTTTGGCTATTTCTTTGTGCATCCAGTTGACCCCCGTGGATATGAGAACGGGATTTTTTTTCCAACTAAATTAGGAGTTCACGTCATCCCTACTTCCTAGATCAGCATCTAGCATATGTAACAGACATTCAGAAATACAGGTTTCAGAACAAACAAAGCACAATCTTTTTTCTCCTGTACATAGATGTCACACACGACAGGCAAGTGACCTGCCACTGAATACATGGATGTCACACACGACAGGCAAGTGACCTGCCACTGAATACATGGATGTCACACAGGACAGGCAAGTGACCTGCCACTGAATACATGGATGTCACACACGACAGGCAAGTGACCTGCCACTGAACTGCATCCTAGCCCTTTCCTTTTTTTTTGAGACAGCAAACCACTAAGTTGCCCAAGCTGGCCTGGAACTTATAGTGATCCTCCTGCCTCAGCCTCCACTGTAGCCAGGATTGGCAGCCTGCAGAACCAGGAACAACTATGGTTTGGATTCAGATGGAAGTAGTAGAGAGGAAGAAGTTTCTTCCGTTTTCTGGGCTGTGATGCTATGTACTTGGAACACCATGAAGAGAACTCAGGAATCTTGAACTTGGCATTCAGGAGCAGGGGGTGTGGCCAGTGCTCCACCAGGAGGCCAGTCACACTCTGGCTACACAGCCCCAATATGGCTGTTCCAGGAGGTCGCCAACTCTGACCTCGAGCTAGTACTTGGTCAATAGGTTTGTCAACCAATGAAGACCTTAAGCTCACCATGTGGCCTTAGTCAGCCCACACAGGAAGCTTTAACCCTGAAAGTAAATATACAGAAAGGCATCTTAAGGATTCACTGGCAAAATCAATGGTCTAGTGATCATCAGGAGCCCACTGAATTGATAATGGCTTGGGGTAGGTGACATGCCTAAATCTAATAGAATAGTTTCCATGTACAAACCCTACTAAAAGTCACTGCCACCTTTAATCTAAGTATCACCCAAAATATAATTTTCTTCATTGCCATTTTGGAAGTAGGTGGCCACTTAGGATATCACTGGCAAGTCTAAGATCCAGGAGACAGGAAGCCAGCTAACCTCACTCTTGCCACCTCAGCACTGCTGATACACAACCCACCCAGTCTCATTCCCTTTAACTCTGTGATAACAATATGGCAAGCATGTTTAATGTCTTAATATTTGCTAACTTAGAGTGAAACATAACGTGTACCCGGAGTTGACACCCAAGAAAGCTAAACCTTTCCAGCTTTGGCGTCCCACACCCGTGCCTTCTGCTTTGACCGCAGCTGCCACTTTTCCACTGGAGGCTCAGATCGGAGCCCTCTGAGACATCTCCATCCCCCCTGATCTCGGAGCCCTCTGAGACATCTCCATCCCCCCTGATCTCGGAGCCCACTGAGACATCTCCATCCCCCCTGATCTCGGAGCCCACTGAGACATCTCCATCCCCCCTGATCTCGGAGCCCACTGAGACATCTCCATCCCCCCTGATCTCGGAGCCCACTGAGACATCTCCATCCCTCCTGATCTCGGCCACCTGAAATGATGGCTGGTATCTTTGCTTTGAAATTTACATTTGAGCTCCAGGGGTGGATTCACATGTTTTCCTGAATAATGCAATTCCATTTCCCTAATCTCATTTCTGGTCTCCCTTTGCACGTCAGCTCCCCAAGCCTGTATTCTGGTCCCCAGAACTGCAGTAGTTTTGGTACTGCCCTCTCCTTTCCAACACAATTGCACCGCCACGTTCTCCCACCACACATCACAGCGCTGCCTGCGCACTGCTGCCTACTCTGTTTGATTAATTTGTTGACACGCTCAGATTTCTGTTTACTCCAGCACAGGCATTCCAGCCAAGACAATTACACTCAGGGCTTCAGGACTCGCCTGTGAAAAAATGTTGAACTAGGGAAGATGTGTCATGCCCAGGATCTACTCACGTGGCTTCTCTTTTCACAACATGTAAAGTGATTATCTATTTTTGGCTCTTCCCATCTAGTCTGTCTTTTAAATTCTTTATCCTTAAACCTAACTATAAGTCTCTGAAAACATTAGTGAAATCCCGAACCCACTATCCCCACTAAAATGCCAGCAGCGTTATTCCTTAAGCACTGTGTGAGCTCAACTCTGTTGAACTATAAGGTACTTACTAAGAGCTAGCTGTGCTTACAGCACACAGTAGGCGCTGTGGATACAGGCAAGAACAAAGCACCAAAAGCCAGAGCCTCACCTTCCAGATGAATAAAGCAAGACAGGGAGGTTAAACTGTTGCTCCCCATCAGACAGGCAGGGCTGGAATCACTAGGGAAACCTACTGAGTATGACTGTTCAGCAGAACTTTTCCAGAGACCTTTCAATGACAACCAAAATAATCCACATGTATGCTGCTCATCACAGTGGCCACCAGTCCCTCTGGGTTATCAGCACTTGAAAGGTGGCTATGCACAAGCCAGAAATGAAATTTTCAATTTCATTTAATATGTGTATGTGTTCATGTGTGTGTGGTACATGTGTGGTGCATTGTGTGGTACATGTGTATGTGTTCACGTGCATTGTGTGGTACATTTGTATATATTCATGTGTGTATGGTATATACGTGTATGGTACATGTGTGTTCACGTGTGTGGTATGATTTCATGTGTGTGGTGCATGTATGGTGCATTGTGCAGTACATGTGCATGTGTTGCATTGTGTGTGTTCGTGTGTATGGTGTATTGTGTGTTCATATGTGTGAGTGGTGCATGTGTGGTGCATGGGTGTGTGTGTGGTGTGTATGTGTGTGGTGCATGTGTATGTTCATGTGTGTGTGGTGCATGTGTATGCAGGCCAAAGGACAACCTGTGGTATCATCCTCCGGTGCTGTCAACCTTCTCACTGGACTAGAGCTCACCAAGTAAGCTGGCAGGATCCACGGGTCCTCATGATTACACAGCACACACCAACTGAGCTATCTCCCTGACCCAAGAATTATGACATGTTAGGCAATTGTGATGCCATGGTTTGTGGTCTGCAGGTCTCGGGGACCAGCAATAGTGAGGCAAAGAGGAATCTGTCTAAGCAGAAATACCTGGTGTGACTTTCCACCAGACACTAGGCATGCAATGGGCTGTTCTGAGAGGGTCTTTCCACCTTTGAAGGGACAAAGGGTGGCACCTTCCAGAGTGACTTCCATCTGACCATTTAAGGTCCTGCTCCCCTGACACTCTCAAGAGGAAGGATAAAGTTCCATAATTAGACCTTTAAGAGCAGAGTTTAAATACCATGCTGTACTTTAGGCCTATGATCACCTAGACAACCGGAGGCCGTCCTGAGACTAGGAGTGACGTGCTGCCATGCTTTCCATGGGGAGACGTGAACAAAGGGTTACCCCAGATGGGAACCCTATCTCCAGCAGACCGAAGTAGCATGCCATGCTATGCCATGCTATGCCATGCTAGGTTAGGGTCCAGTGAGCCGGGGCCATTTGTAGAGTTCTTATGGGCGCACCATGACGACAAATCCCTTACATAGCCTTCTACTTCCTCATTCCTCACATGCAACTAGGGAGCAGGAGAGAGTGACGGAAGCGGCTCTGTCTTCCCAGCTCTACTGAGAAACACAATTACTGTGAACATTGCCCTAAGTCCTGTATTGTTTTTATTTTGTTGTCATGACTACGAGGCCAACGATATCTCTGTCCCATGATGGCAATAGGGTGGTCATGCTATGTTGAAAGGAAATATTTATACCACACAGCGTAACAGTGATGTCAATAACAACGACAAGATTCAGTGAGCATCTCCATAAGTCTTACAAGGAGCCTCAACATCGCTTACATCACCACTTTGTTCCTACAGCCCCATAAAATGGGAACCCTGTCTGCATTCTGCAGTTAGGAACCGAAGGTGTAGAAAGACTGTGGAGTCTGACCAAGGTCACGTATCATGGGATTCTCACACTTAGAACCCCATCTTACCAGTCTAGACCCAAACTCTGTTTTGTCCTCTGTAAATCATCTTCTTGCTTCTGGTTCATGATCTTCCCCCGAGGTGGCATGCTAAGATGACTGGAAAAAACTGAGAGGATAACCCAGGAACTACTCCATAAATGACTTTCTTTATATAAAATCTCCCTCAGTATTGCCCATGGCATGGCTTCATCCACAACCGTCAAAAATCCAAGAGAGTCCTGCTGAGATCAGATGTTAAGTGACCCCAGACTATCACAGATGCTCTGACTTTGTCAATTAGCAGAAGTCCTTCCAGGATCCTATGTCAGTGTGGGTGTGGTCCTTCATTATTTATCTCTGCACTTTCCCAGTAGACACTCTGCTGGCATCTTCCAATATTGAGTGTTCCATAGATACTTATCTAGCAGACAGCAATAGCAAACGTGACATTTATGGCAGACGATGTGTGAACACTGGGTAGAATGGCGCTTATAGATCACTCCACTCACCCTGAGTGCAGGAGTAATGGAGTCGGGGCGCTGCCAGGCCTCTTCTAAAAACCACAAATGTGAACCCTAGCTCCCGGGACTGCAGCTGGTTGCGATGCTCCCCGGGAATGACCCTCAGCTATCACTTAGCCCAGGCTTCCATCCCTGGTTGGCTCACAGAAGGATTTAATGACCCCATACATCTGCTTCAAGAAGGGCTTGCCTAAAGCCCTAATGTCTTAGTTTGGGTTACAGTCACTGTGATGAAGCATCGTGACCAAAGCATTAGGGAGGGAACGGTTTATTCTGATTACACTTCCACATCATTGTTCATCACCAGAGGAAGTCAGGTAGGAACTCAAGCAAGGCAGCATGTGGAGGCAGGAAGCTGATGCAGAGGCCATGGAGGAGGGCTGCTTACTGGCTTTCTCCTTATGACTTACTCAGTCTGCTTTCTTATAGCAATCAGGACCATCAGGCTGGGGCAGCCCCACCCATATCAATCACTAATAAAGAAATTGCTCTACATGCTTGCCTACAGCCAGATGTTAAGGAGGTGCTTTCTCTGTGTCAAGTTGACACAGAACTAGCCAGTATACCTAGCGTTAGTTCTCTCTGTGTCAAGTTGACATAGAACTAGCCAGTATACCTAGCATTAGTTCTCTCTGTGTCAAGTTGACATAGAACTAGCCAGTATACCTAGCGTTAGTTCTCTCTGTGTCAAGTTGACATAGAACTAGCCAGTATACCTAGCGTTAGTTCTCTCTGTGTCAAGTTGACATAGAACTAGCCAGTATACCTAGCGTTAGTTCTCTCTGTGTCAAGTTGACATAGAACTAGCCAGTAAACCTAGCGTTAGTTTTCAGGCTCTGTGTGGGCTCAACATGGCACTTGGGGACCTGCATGAGTTCAACTCCTCTCTTGTAGTAATGAGGCGAGTGGGCGTGTCCCACCGCACAGCTAGCTTAACCCCCAAAATAACCACACAGAAATTGTATTAATTAAATTACAGCCTGGCCCATTATATCTAGCCTCTTCTTGGCCAACTCTCACATCCTGATCTAACCCATTTCTGCCAATCTGTGCAATATCACGAGGTCATGGCTTACCAGGAAAGATTCTAATCAGCGTCAATCTCAGGCAGGAGCTTCATGGCATCTGCCACACTGCCCTTCTTTCCAGCATCCTGTTCTGTCTACTCCACCTATCTAAGTTCTGTCCTATCAAACGGCCAAGACAGTTTCTTTATTCAACCAATGAAAGCAACACAAATACAGAAGGACCTCCTACATCACTCTGATTTATCCTGCTTCCTTCAAGATGGCCACACTGATTACAGATATGACTTAATGTGCAATGTTCCCGCAGGCTCGTGTTAGAACATGTGGCAGTGGTGTTTGGGGAGACTGCAGAAACTTCGGGAGGTAAAGTCTAGCTAGAGAAAGACAGGCTGTGAGACTTTACAGCCGAGCCCACTTCCTGTCTGCTCTGCTTCCTCACCTTTGCAGATACAAGCAGGAGGCTCTCCCTGCTGCTGCCACTGAAATCTAGTGCTGACACCCCATCTCCCCACCCTGAGGTCTCCACCAAATGAATTCCAAAGGGGGCATACAGAAAGGCGTGTGAACGGGCAGGGCTCATTACAGAGTAGAGTAGGCCGCCTCCCAAGGAGGAGAGGGGTCAATGACCACAGGGATTGCTGCAGAGGAAAACACTCCAGCAGGGTAAGATGGACAGTGGTCACGGGGACCCTGCAGAACAGCGCACTTTCAAGGGGTGGTGGTGGGCAGTGAAAGGGGACACAGTTGTGCCCAGCTACATCTGTAGGCAGGCTTCACAGTACTTCTCTAGAACATGGCCCTCCTGAAGGGTGCCTTCCTACCCGGGAGATTGGCAGGTCCATGGGATGAAACGTTAATGGAAGAGACGTAATGTTTTCAGTCTTTACCAGGAAGCGCCTGCTGGTCAGCAATCGCGCAGCTGGCTTTCCAGCAACTCAGCATGTCATGTCCACCCTGGGCCAGAGATAGGGCCCAGGTCCCATTCTTGTGACCAGGAACTCAGAATGTCATGTCTCTACCCTGGGCCAGAGATAGGGCCCAGGTCCCATTCTTGTGACCAGCAACTCAGAATGTCATGTCTCCACCCTGGGCCAAAGATAGGGTCCAGGTCCCATTCTTGTGACCAGCAACTCAGCATGTCATGTCCACCCTGGGCCAGAGATAGGGTCCAGGTCCCATTCTTGTGACCAGTAACCATGCAAAAATGCAGATGAAAAGGATTTAGAGAGGGTATGTCATTTTGGGTTGTTGGGGCCTTGGGTTCTGTCTGTGGTAGGCAAGCAGGAGTGAGACTCTTCTAAGAACAGGACAGCTGTGCCGGGGTCTCTCGACTGTGGTGAGACACTGCTGAGCTCCACATGTTCTGCACCCACTGAGGGCACTGCTATGACTTTATGCAAGCCTCGGCTCTGAAACATCTTTGAAAAATGCAAAGTTACTAACCTTCAGAAAGGACGATCAAGGTGAGAGTATTTTCTCTTTGTTAGAGACAGGGTATCACTGTGTATCCCAGGCTGGCCTGGAATTCACAGAAATCCTCCTCCTTCTATCTCCTGGGTGCTAGAGTTTCAATCACACACCACAAGGCTTGCCTTTAGTGAGACTCTTTACTAGTAAGGATGGTGGCCACCTGCCTTCACACGAGCCTGACAGGACAGAGGAAACGGGTGAGAATGTTCACACGCACAGCCTAAGACAACACGAGGAACAACTTCCTGGCCATGAGAAAGAGTTGAACATGTGAACATATGAAGTTATTTCAGAATCTTGTCCCCGGAGTGAAACGACAGCCACAGGAGCCAATCAATTTCCATGAATACTCACGCAAAACCATAAAACCCCTATGCAGCCCTTGTCAGACTCTCTGCAAGGCCTGCAGGGCAACTGTGCCCAGGACTTGGACACTGTGGGTGGCTTCCAGCGCTGGGAGATGCAGACAGACGGATCCCTCAGCTCTCCGACCAGCCTACCCTAATCATCCCAGTGTGAGAAGTGGAGGATGCAGAGGAGTGACGCACGGAGCCACACACTCATCACACATATGACATGTGCCCCTGCCACTTACACAAAACAACAGGACTTCTCTTTCTTATCTCTTGTATATTATTTATTTGAAGTGCTGTGAAGTGAACCCAGGGACCTAGGGCATTCTGGGTAAATACTGAACCACTGGACTAAATGTACCACCCCAATATCTTCGTTTCTTTAAATTTATCCTTTGTTAATGTTTGGGTATCATTAAACATTTCATTTAATCTAAGAGATAGCTAGAAATCATATATATAATAAGAGAAAGAAGGATGTTTAAAAACCTAAATGATTAAAATTAAATATTGTTGGCTACTATTTTTCTGAGCTTATGTATGTATGTGTGTGTGTGTGTGTGTGTGAGAGAGAGAGAGAGAAAGAGAGAAAGAGAGAAAACACAAAACTTTAACTTTTTTTCTAGCTAAACACAATGAGATCCATAATTCAGCAGTAGTTTGGGCAAAAATCAAAAAAGCAGACAAGGAAGGTGGTGGGAGGCTGGTAAGAGCCTCTAACGGGGCTGGGAGGTGACACAGTGGGTAAAGTGTTTGCCATGCAACTAGAGACAGAATCTGGATCCCCAGAACCTATGTAAAAGCCAGGCAGGAATGGCGGCTGTCTACAATGCCCATAGTGGGTGCAGGGACAGGGGACCTCTGGAGCAAACTAGCTAGGTAGACTACCTGGGATAGGCAAGCTCCTAGTGAAGAAACTGTCTCAATAAAAAAAGTAGAGAGCAATCAAGGTGGACACCTGACATCAACTTAGGGCCTCCACATGCACCTACACACATGCATACACCATGTGCACATACACATGCATACACCATGTGCACATACACACGCATGCACCATGTGCACATACACACGCATGCACCATGTGCACATACACACGCATGCACCATGTGCACATACACACGCATACACCATGTGCACATACACACGCATACACCTTGTGCACACACACACGCATACACCTTGTGCACACACACACACATACACCACGTACACACACACATGCATACACCACGTACACACACATGCATACACCACGTACACACACACATGCATACACCATGTACACATACACATGCATACACCATGTACACACACATGCATACACCATGTACACACACACGCATACACCATGTACACATACACACATGCATACACCATGTACACATACACACACATGCATACACCATGTACACATACACACACATGCATACACCATGTACACATACACACACATGCATACACCATGTACACACACATGCATACACCATGTACACACACATGCATACACCATGTACACACACATGCATACACCATGTACACACACATG
>PVIU01016176.1:0-14896 GCA_004026605.1 Ondatra zibethicus | reverse complement strand
GGAACTCTACAAAAATGTTGATTATCTGGTACTTGTATTTTGACCTTATAAATTTTGCTAATATCACACACTAATTTATCTTCTTTATTAAACCATTTTATAACATTAAGTTACTTTTTAGATGTAGAGAGCACAAAGCCCTCTTGGATTAGAACCTGCTTTCCCATTTCTGCCGGTAGGAAACATTGTTCACCGCTCATCATTTGCTGTAAGAAACGATAGCACAGGTGCACGAGTCACGCACCGTCAGCAAAGGGGCGCGGTCACTGCACCCTGTGGAGCTCGGCCTTATCCCCAGGAAGCACCTGGGCTCCACAGGCTGGTAAACATTGAGTGCAGGAAGTCAGAAACCAGCCTAGTGCTGCCCAGTCTTCCAAAGTTTTTAATTTTCATCAAACACTGAATATCATTACTATTATTTATGTGTAGTGGCATTTCAATTGTATTTTAATAAATAAAGACTGCCAGAAGATCTGAGAGTAAAACAGTCCCACGGGTCAGCCTTACAGACCGGGTTATGGTTAACACACACCTTCAATCCTAGGAGACACACTAGTTGCCATAGAAATCGGGCAGTGCCGCCTTTAATCCCAGCCCTAGAGAGGAATATAAGACGGGGTGAAACAGCTCTCATGCAGTCTCCTGCGATTCCAGGAGGCAGGGTCACCATTTCAGACTGACGCCGAGATGTAGAGCCAGGGGCTGGCTGTTTTGCTTTTCAGATCTTCAGGTTGAACCCCAATTTCTGACCCCGAGTTTTTATTAATCGTGGATTTATGTATAATTTTTGAGGCAGTTTTATGCAGCCCAAGTGTACCTCTAAGTTGCTATGAAGCCAAAGGTAATCTTGTCTTCCTGATCCTGCCGCCTCCCCGGCACTTGGATTACAGGCATGAACCATGTTTTATGTGGTGTTAGGGGTTGGACCTAGGACTTCAAGCATGCTCTAGATAAGCATCCTACGAACCAAGTACATCAGCATTTTTCCAAGAATCCCAATATAACAATCTTTTATTTGAAATGCATTTTGAAAATGATGACCAATTCAAAAACTTGTTAAGAGTCTAGCATGGGTCTTCCCTGTGGAAAGCAGTCCACTTGGGACCAGTTTCATCTTGGGAGCGGTTGTATGAGACTCCAGGACAAGCCTGTCTCTAAGGTCTCTTTCTACTTAAACAGTTTTATGATTTTCATTAAGCTATGCTGAGGTTTAAATCACAGTGGCACAGATCCAATTAAAATCACAGCTCTAAACGCCAGAGCAAAAACTCAAAGTCACTTGCACCCAGACAGAAACAGGTCCTAAGAGAAGCCGTTCATTATGGTCAACAAAGGAGCTGGCAGTGACAAGCTGGGAAGATCTTTAAATCTAAATCAGGAAATGGGTACATCTAGGCCCTGGTTATAACTCTCGTGAGACTGGGAAAAACAGACTTTTGATATTGGTTGCCACTATCAACTGAAAGTTGCTTTCAATTTCTGAAATGGAAAGATCACTTGGGTGCTGCTGACGCTATAACCTTGCATCCCAGAGAGAAAAGTACAAGTCTATAAGGGACTCCCTGAGTCCTGTCGCATTACTGGTCCCATGGCTTCCACCGTGATGTGAGCCACAACTGTGACTAGGTTGTCTTCAGGTATCACAAAGATTCCCCGGGACGAAGCAAGATAGTTCCAGAAAACCCAAACTCACATAATAGATTCTTGACTGTGTGACCTTAGTGTGTTATTTATTTTTCATGTAGAAAACAGAAATTGTTGATAGGATTACTAAAAACATCATATGCAGGAAGATGACATAAAACGACACAGTAAAAGCTGATTAGAATGTGAGTGACAAATGGGTGGTGTTTGTCTTGTTTCCCCCAAGAACACCCCACAGGCTAGGAAGACTGACAAGCCCAGTGTGAGGACCTGAGTTATATCCCCAGCACCTAGAAAATCAGGGCGTGGAGGTGTATGCTTGTTAGCCAGCTCCAAGGAAATGGAGACAGGAAGATCTCTGTGGCCCCCAGCTAGCCTGGCCCACTTAGTAAATTCCAGACCAGTGAAAGACGCTGAGAAAAGAAATGAGGAGCGGCATCGGACGCTGCTGTGCTCTCGCTTCCACATGCCTGTGTGGGCACATGAACACACGCGCGTGCGCACACACACACACACGAATATAAGAGGTCTGTGCCCATCATGGGCTGCAGTTAGACTCGGGATAGGAAATGACACGCAGCCCAAGCCTGTGTGAGCTGCGCTGCAGTCCCCACCAATTCTGACTGATGCCATGATGCTGTCAGAGATGTGAACACACTGAGACAGGGTTTCTCTGTGTAGCTGTGGAACTCAACACACTGAGAAAATCCAAAGAAACTTTTCATGTGCACAGAAATATGTATCTTACAGTTTATGAAGCTTGGAGTATCTCAGACCATCACAAGTGCCCAACTAAAACATGGACCATTTCATTCTGCCGCACTGTCGGTTAGAAATGACAGCTAGGAGTGGAGGCCAGCGCATGCTGCCCAAGCGCAAACTGTGCCAAGAATTTAGCTTGTGGACATGACATACTGTGTTTGTCGCAGTTGTTCACCCCATCAGACCTTTTTCATTGACGCCTCCATGAAACCGACAACCAGACGCCAGACTTTCAAATAGTAACTAAAATAAGATGTAAGAACATTTTTCTAGAAGATGATTACGCTCAAGAAAAACCTGTGGCTGGTACATCCTGTTTGTTTTTGTGGGGGAGAATCCTGTCAAAATGAGAAGTCATTTAAAACCTATGCAGTAACGTTTCTGATTAGGAATTAGATTTTTATTTGGATATGAACCCTCCTACACAGAATATGTTCTTTAATACAAACATCTGAGCTGGGCGGTAGTGGTGCACACCTTTAATCCCAGCACTCAGGAGGCATAGGCAGGCGGATCTCTGTGAGTTCGAGGCGAGGCTAGCCTGGTCTACAGAGCTAGTTCCAGGACAGGCTCCAAAGCTACACAGAGAAACCCTGTCTCGAAAAACAAAACAAAAACAAACAGAAAAAGACAGACATCTGGCTTGGAAGATTGTTCAGAGAGTAAAGAACTAGCCTTGCAAGAATGAGGGCATGAATTCAATCTAGAACCTACATTTAAAAAAAAGCCAAGCATGGTGGCACACGCTTATAACCCCAGCACTGAGACGCTGACCTACACTGTCCACCTGCTGATTTCCCAGCCACTGAGACCATCTCAGAAATAAGGTGACTAGTGAATGACTTCCAAGGCTGTCGTTTGGCTCCAACATCACAGGCATGATTGGCCTCCCCACTCCCCTCCCTCATTAAATATATAAAGGGCAGCATCTAACCTTCAGTCCATTTCCGCGGTCCTCCAGGCTAAAAGATGGTGTGCAGATTCCTTGAGATAACAGCTGTGTTTTTTTCTGGCAATTCCAACACTTATAACATAGGTCTTGGCAGCTGAAAGACTGACTTGCAAAGGGCCATGAAGTTCTTTGGGGGTTTATAATCTGTGTTCAGGGACTTTTCAAATAGGAAAAAGAAGTCACTTAGGTTTTTGCAGGCAGTTCCAAACTCCAGACTGTGTCAGGGCGATGGGCCTCTGCCTGTGAAAGGCCAAGTGGAATTACATAACCAGAAGAAGATGACAGAACTCTACCCAAGGAACAAACTATACGAGTTAAGAGTTTTGTTATAATTCTGTAAGTTTACACCACAGGATACGATACTTTCCTGCCCCTTGGAAGTACTGAACTTGATTTTCATAAGCATGTAAAGTCTAGAGAATTAGAAATCCAAACGGTTGCCATAAGAATACTCTTCATGTTTCTTGTTTGCCAAGCCGCCTCTCAAGTGAGTTCATCCCGTAGCACAATCGATAGGTCTGTCCATGTTGCCACAGGTAACCGCGATGGAAGCATCTCCTTTTCATTGTTAAGCAAGTGGAACATGAAGGCTATAGGCCCATGGCCACATGGGAATTCATCACACACACACACACCCCCCCGCACACAGGTGTCCAGGCCTAGAGTCTCCCAGTCTCCCATCAGTCCTGCATTTGTGCCTTAAGTCATGGCCTGGGGTGTCAGCTGCGTAACATCACACCCTGGCAAGCACAGGTGCACTGAAACCGTCGAAGCATTTGAAAGAGAGCAAACACGGTACAATTTGTGGCAAGAACTTTTATATCCAAGGGCTGGAGATGCAGCGCAGAGGCAGGGCACCATCTAGCATGTGTCAGGCCTGGTTCTAGTCTCAGCATTGCCAAACAGTTCGGAAGTCTCTGTGTGAGCAAACTTCCATGCAGTGGTGAAGCAGTTAACTAACAATAGCAAAGCACTGACACGGGGAGGAGCGGAGCGAGGAGCCGCAGGCTGGTTTCTAGGAGAAGCTGGTCACAGGGCGCGCTCTAAGGGAGTTGGAGAGACAGGAACTGGAGATGCGCAGGAGAGGTCTAGCACAACGCAACACAGACATTTTCAACTCCGTGACTCAGGCTTTTTCCATGTGCTTTGGTAATCAAACAACTGATGGATGGACGGACGGACAACACAGAGATATCAGAGATTGATGACAACTAGTGATTCTTGTGGGCTTTGTGTATGAGACTGTTTTGAAACTGGCGTTTCTCACAGAAGCCCAGGGACACAGCCCACAAAGCATGGAGCACGGTGAGGATCTAAGGAGAGCAGCTCAGTGTCTGTCATCCCTGACTGCCACACCCACAGCCGTGTCGCCTGTGTGACAACGATGCCTCCGGTCCGGAGGACACAGGCTGGGGGGTTCGCGCCGTTCGCAGATAGGCCTCCAGTGGTTCCTTAGCAATCACCTCAGGTCATGAACTTGAACTCAAGCTTATATACTCACCGCTGTCATAGATGGTTAGCTGCCTCTGCTATCCTTTCCTGTTTCCTGATAATGTTCGTCGCTATACTTGGCCGAAAACGTATAATTTTACCAGAGAACCCCTTGATGTTCCTGGGATTGATAATTCTGATAATGATACTAAAACAGTGCTCGAGATGCCTCCAGTGTTTCAAGCCCTTGTGCAAATTCTGGATGATAGCAAAAAGAGATCAGTGGGGGGCATTATGGATGAGTTACAGCAGCAGGATCTTTTCCTAAATAGGACTGATGATTTGGGGGAAACATCGGTTAAGATCCAGATGTTGTTAGGAAACCCCCCGATTCTGGGAATAAAGAAACTAGGAAAAAATCCCTTGCAAGATTGAGTATTCTAACACGTAAGGCTCATGGGTTAATAAAGTTTAGGATCAGGGATATATGGTGGGAACCACCCAGGAGTACAACTGAGTCACCAGATGACCCCATTCCATACACAGGAAGATATGAGGATGATAGTCATAAGTATATGATATTTGAGGGACAAAAGCAGAATTATTTAGCTCTACCATTTATGAATAGGCTTGCTAGATCCCAACCCCCATGGTGTTTGCTACATAAGAAAATACAAAGAAGTATATTTCAGTAGATGCAGAGAACTGATTAGGGATATTAGGTCACTAGAGAAGATTAAGAAAGGATGAGAAAAAGGAGGAGCCATGATAGCAAATATGAGACAAAACGTCTATTCCTAGATAAAATGAAACTACTTGTCTGAGGTTTATGTTCCCAAGGACAAGAGTTCCCCTTCTAAGGATGTGTTATGTCTCACACCTGCTCATCGCTGACGTGACTAAAAGAAGCTTTCATACTGTGCCAAGTAATGATACGTGACCTTCTGGTTTGTTCTTTTACTATATAATGAAAAAAATGAATTCAAAAAAACGTAGCAGATTCAAACCACTCCCTTGTGTGTTGTGTCTGTCTGTCATTCGCTGAACTTGTGCCTTGCTGGTACCAAGACCCTCATTTTCCCACAGTCTGAGGGGCTCCCCTGAGCCGGTCCGTGGCACCTGACAGAACAAAGCCACCCAGAGCATGGAACCAGATACCTCAGGGTGCAGCAAAACAGCTTTTTCAAAAGCACAGACAGCCAGTGTAAACTCCGAGTCCTCTGAAACGGTCTTATTTGTGGGATCTGCTTAGCTCTATGTAGGTGGACAAAATGCTCCTTTCCACAGAACCTGAAGGTGGAAGACACTGTGGCTGCTCCATCTCCTCCACTGTTCTACTAAATCTTGCAAGGATATAATACTTGGTTTAAGAGCTCAGTAGTCACACGCTTTGCAGAGGTAAGTGTATTAAACAAGAGAAAGTCATTAACACTGTATTATTGTGATCGACGACTTCTAATGTGAATTTGACTGAATTTATAATCATTTAGGTGATGTGGGATTCCCCTCTGTATGCTGTGAATATGTTTTATTACCCTTGGTTAATAAAGAAGCTGCTTTGACCTATAGCAGGGCAGAATAGAGCAAGGAGGGAAAACTAAACTGAATGCATGGAAACAGAAGGCAGTCAGGCAGATACCATGTAGCTGCCTAAGGAAAATGATGCCAGATCTTTACCGATAGGCCACAGGCTGGTGGTGATCATAGACTAATAGAAATGGGTTAATTTAATATGTAAGAGCTAGCTAGGAATATTCCTGAGCCATCAGCCAAACAGTGCTGTAATTGATATAGTTTTTGTGTGGTTATTGTGGCTGAAAATGAACACACAGACTCCATTTACAAACTAGGAGACAAACCATTAGGCGTGCCGGTAAGAGCATCTCAGAGAGGTTTAGCTGATAAGGGAAGACACACCCTGAATTCAGGCAACACCATCCCAAATGCTGACAGAGAAAATGAAGCCAGAAAGATGTCTCAGCGGGGAAAAGCACTTGCCGCAAAGGCCTACTGACCTGAGTTCCATCTTGAATCTTATGTAAAATGAGAGAACCAACTCCACAGGGCTGTCCTCTGGTCTACCCATACACCCTGTGTACACATACTCATACTATGGCATGTCCACCCACCTATATGCATTGGATCACACACACACACACCACATACACACAATGCTAACTTTTAAAAACAGGGAAAACTAGCTGGACAGCAGCACTGATCCTGGCTGCAGACTCACAGGAACCAGCTGCCTCATGCACCTGCTGCCGTGACTGCCCTGCCACCCTGGGCTCTATCCTCAAATTGAGAGGCAAAGCAAACCCTTCCTTCCTCCCCCAAAGCAAAGTCAAGCCACTAGCACCATGGCCCACATCCTCGCGCCTTTTGTCTCATCTGATAAAATACACTCACACCATGGCCCACATCCTCGCACGCCTTTTGTCTCATCTGATAAATACAAAGGCCACGTCAACTTTTCTCCTCAGAAGGCTTTCATCTCAGAGCACGGTTTTAATCTCATCATTTTCTAAACAGAATCATTCTCAATTTATTTTTCTTAGCAAATGAGGAAAGACTAATAAAGCGGCAATGCACTGATCATTATCTATAAGAACTTGGTGATCTGTGGTAGACCAGCTAGCCCACTGAAGAGCCTAAGGGTCAGAGCAATCCACATCAGCCTACAAGCGTCTAACAGATGGGAACTTCCTGATTCTCTATTTTTACTTTCACCAATTTTATTTCTCTGTGTACACTGTGTGCACATATTTTACATATTGGATGAAAGCTGTCAGTCACTTAGAATAAGGGAGTCACAGTTCTATATGTGTAGCAGAGGCTGACTAAGCGCCGTACATGCCAGGCAGTAAGTAAGTAGCATGAAGAATCTGCAGAGTCCTCCAGGCTAAAGTTCATGACAATGGCCTTCATGGACAGTACTGCCTGAACACATCCTCACACACCTCTACCTCCTGAGTGTGTCAGCACCTGGAACCATCCCCTTGTCTCCACGTGTACTGTGTGTATGTGTGTGTGTGCGTGCGTGCATGCGTATGCGTGTGTGTGCACGTGTGCGTGTGTGTGCATGTGTGCGTGTGCTCCCACAAGTACACGGGCCTCCTCAGCATGGGGACTGTCTTGTCACTGCTGGATCTCCAGGGCCCAGATCACAGACTAGGCCCTCAGCAAATACAGTCTGATATAATAGCTAACTGGTAAGAAATGCTGCTAAGAAGGGAGACAACAGATTTATGAGCCATGTCAGGAATTCAGGTTTCATCCCACAGCCAGAGGGAAGAACAGGATGGTTTCCCACAGGAGAATGGCAGGAGCTGATGTCACACACAGCACGCAGGTTCCCATAGAAAACTGACAGGGACAGAGAAGGACGAGGTTGATAGCCCCAGGCAGGCAGTCACTCCCAAGCGTATTTCAAAACCAGAGGCTTCTGTCCCACCTGGTCCGGTCCCGCGTGGTCTCCTAAAAGCTCCCACAGCAATGGTTCTTAGTGAGATGTCTAAAAAGTAGAATCAAAGGTCTCAGTGATGATGTAATGGAGGGAGAGCGGTCAAGCCTAGCATGGGAGGTAGGGAGATGACTCATTGGTAAAGTTCTTCTCTGCAAACATAAGGACCTGAGTTAGATGCCCACACATACAAAAGCCAGGCATGGTGGCATGGACTTGTAATCCTACTGTTATGTAGGCAGAAACAGGTAGATCCTGGGGCTGCCTGGCAAGTTACCCTAGCCTACTTGGTAAGCCAGTAAGAGATATTTGCCTCAAATAAAAAAATAAGTAAAGAAAAAAAAACTGCAGGTGGCTCTTGAGGAACAGCATGTATGGCTGACCTCTGACCTCCACACACATGTGCATATACACGAACAAGGAGTCCAGGCTTGAATCCCTGGCGGGGATGTTAGTATGCATCATGCATCAAAATAGTAAGCACCAAGAACCAAGAATTGCAAACTGAGCTGGGGGTGGCAAACACACCTTCAATTCCAGCACTCTGGAGGCAGAGGCAGGCACATCTCCGTGAGTTTGAGGCCAGCCTGGTCTACACGGTGAGAGCTATACAGCACGGAGGAAGCAGAGTGGGGGGATAGGAATGTGAGACCAGCATGTGTCACACAGTGAGACTCTGCATCAGGACAAAATCACACACACCGGAGTATCCAGCGTCCCCAGGTGTACATGTGCACTTCAGGAGCCTGCAGGACAGCTACACAAGAATGCCCAACAGATAATCTGAACGATGAGCCAGACTGAAACTGGAAGTTGAACCTAAACTTGTCAGCAAGCTGCCATCTGAACAGACCTCTCCCTTGCAGCTTCAGGATGCTTGCTGTGCCAAACCTGCTCAGCGTCAGCTGCTGGTGGTGACACCTTCCTGGTGTCAGACTAGTCTTCAGCTGAATCCTGAACTATAGCGGCAGGGGCCAGGCCGATCGCAATCTCCAAATTGCTCGGCAGCCCAAAGGGGAGAAAAACTCATTATGAAGCCATCTGTCCTGAGATCCTGTCCTGGTTTCTAAGCCAAAGAAATCAGAATCATTCTGAGAACTTAAGTAGCGCACACAGTGTGAGCAGGCTCTGTTGACGCCTGTCCTGCATGCTAGTCTGCTGTGTAGCAGCCAGGCCCTCAGACAGCTGCAGAAGGTGCATCACCCAGCTGGTCCCCCAGCTGTGCTTTCGTCTCCACAGGAGACAACTAGGTCACAACCCTGGGCACTGGGCAAACACACGTCAGGCTTTGGCTAATGCATTCCTCTGTCTGTACTCTGTCTTCAGCTCTACATGAAGATATTTATGTACAATAAAATTAACAGATAACAGTAGTGAAGAAATTAATGGTCAATCTGAACCTCAAATGTAATAGGGAAACTTTCCTGGAACCCAGCCTTTCCTCCCCTAATTTCTTCTGGTCTGTATTCCCAACCCCCATCCTTTCTCTGTGTTCTGTGGGACAGGGGCTCCTGCAGCCCAGACTGGGGTCGCACTGTCAAGGACAACCTTCCACTCTGGTCCTGCGCCGAGAATCCAGGCCTGAGCACCATGCTTCAACTGAGACAGTGAAATTCAGCAAAGCTAAGCCAATCCTCCAGAGACTAGCTGGAGCAGGCTGTCCCTGGGGAGGGCGCAAGCCAGTGCAGCGTGTTGTGAATCCTAAAGAAAACTGGATGAATATTTATGATGTGGGTGACATTCTACTGGAGTAAGGTGACCTTATTTCCCTCCCAAATCATGCTGGACTGGGTCTCCATTTCAGGGAATTTCTTTATATGATCCTCTAGAAAAGCCCACAGAGGGGGCATCAAAACCACAGTGAAACCAGTCTTTTGGGAACGCAGCACCTGCCGTGATTGCATAGGTGTGGGAGAAGGCCCTGGTACTGTGGTTTCTGATATAGTGGGAATGACCTGATGGCAGCTTCAGAGATGTCCAACCACAGAGGAACATTCTGATTTTCCATCAGGGGCCATAGCTATCACAGCAATTTTTCTGTTGTAGAATACTATTTTAAGATGTGTTTAATGACATAAAGGTATGTTACTTTTGTTTCTGCCACATCTGCTTAAATCTGTGAGGCTTTGATTCTTTGCCTGTCTTAAAACACCTGATGGTCTAATAAAGTAAGGAATGGCCAATAGCGAGGCAGGAGAAGGGATAGATGGGGCTGGCAGGCAGACAGGATAAGTAGAAGGAGAAATCTGAGAAGAGGGGACAAGCAAGAGAAAACAAGGAGAACGCTAGGAGCCGGCCACCCAGGCAGCTGTGGAGTAACAGTGAAAGTAAGATTCACAGAAGAAAAGGAAAAAGGTAGTCAGGGCGGTGCATCGTGCCCGTCTGTGCTGTATGCGCTGCCATACAGTTCGCGAGCCGGGCAAGGGGCTGGAGATTGAAACACACAACGACACACAGACAGAGACACGGGTCATCCTTGGAACAAGAATGCCCCTTTTAGTGTGTTCCAGGGCTGCTTATATAGGGATCCTTAACTGACAGCCAAGCCCCAGCCAAACCCACCAGAAACCACTCTCTTGCCATCAGGAACTCCTGAGGGTCTCGTGCTCAGAGCAGCTGCAAGCATTACAAGTTGTTTACCAGAAGTTCAGGATCTGGGGGATTCACAACTCCCAACAAGTCAGGATAATTTCAGTTAATAAATGCTGGCAAGGAACAAGCCAAGCTAAGGTCAGGCATTTATAAGTACTAATAAGTCTCTGTGTTTATTTGGGAGTTGGATGGCAGACCAAAGAGCCAAAACAGTAAAGAGCAAAACCAAACAACAGCTTTTTCTGTTTATCAGCTCTTTGTCTGCCCAGCATCGCTCTGGCTACTCAGATGTTACCCTTCCTCCACATTTAGAGCTTTATGGTGCAGCCAAAATTTTTTCCCAGGGCTCAGGGTGTCGTTATCAGAAACTGAACAAACACCCTCCTGATGTGGGATTCCCCTCTGTATGCTGTGAATATCATTGGTTAACAAAGGAACTGCTTTGAGCCTATAGCAGAGCTATAGGGGAACAGAGCTAGGCAGGGAAAACTAAACTGAATGCTTGGAGAAAGGAGGCAGAAGCAGAGAGGAGCCCCACTGGAGACAGATGTCCGAACTTTAGCTACTAAGCCACAGCCACAGGGTGATGCACAGATTAACAGAAATGGGTTAAATTGAGATGTAAGAGTTAGCCAATAAGAAGTTAGAGCTAATGGGCCAAGCAGTGATTTACATAATATAGTTTCTGTGCGATTATTCTGGGCCTGAGTACCCAGGAACCAACTAATGGCTTCCTTACAACACCTGCCTCCCTCTACTTAGGAACCTGGATTGTCATCCACATGAGAGAAACTGCCCAAAGGAGTTTCTGTGAGACCTGGGTGTGTAACTGAGAATAATCAAGGTCTGTGGGCGTGATGGGTTTCTCCTTCGTATATCCAGGGAACAGAGCTGGGTGACATTTTTCCGGGCTTTGCATACAGCCAAGTACTCTCAGAGCAGAGCAGGAAAAGCAAGGTTGCGTTCAGAACATCTCACCTCCAGCACCTGCTCCCAGATGCCTCTCGTATCTAATGATCCACTTCAGTTTCCCCATCAAGGGCCACTCAATTCATGGCGTACCTCCCCCTTGGCTCTGTGGCCCATTATTTCCCTTCATCCATCCCTATAACAAAATCCAACTGTAAACTGGATGCTGAACTGGACCCAGGGCCAGAGATGGATACCCCTCTCATCCAGACATTCAGGTTCTGGTGACCTTGGTAGACAAAATACAAAGAGGCTTGCCACTGGCAATCCCAGACACTACCTTCAAGAGGCAAAACATAACACCATTTTTTGTAAGGCAACGTTCACTGAGACAGAATGCCGCCCATACTCTGACTCAGCTCTCTACAGAAATAACCAGAGATGCATGTGCTCATTCTGTGGAGGTAACAAACGCCATGCCCAAGAGCAACTAACAGGAGGCAAAGATTTATTTGGCTTATTTCCGAGTCACAGTCCAGGAAACAGTGCTGCCAACAGTGGGCAGGGCCCTTCTACATCAGCCACCAACCAAGACAATCCCCCGCAGACATGCTGACAAGCCTATGTGATCTGACCAATCCTTAAACTGAGACTTCCTTCTCAGGTATTTCTAGGCTGTGTCAAGTTGACAGTAAAGCTGACTAGGACACATGGAAAGATTGGTGCCTACTGACCTGGAACACGGTAGCATGCCTGCCTGACACGGAAGACGCGCTGGGTTTGATGCTCAGCAACACATAAACTGAGCGCGGTTACATAGCTTTATCTTACCAGAACGCGGGAGGAAGAGGCACGAGGATCAAAGGCTCAGGCTGTCTGGGACTGCAGAACACGTTCAAGGCCAGCCTGGATGCATGAGACTGACTCACAAAATAAATAAATTTAACATAAAAAAAATTCTGCAGCTTCCCAATCATGACAGATTACACCCTCAAACTATGAGCCAAAATAAATATCCCTCTGTAGTGATATTTCATTTGTATTTTAATAAATAAAGCTTGCCTGAAGATCAGACAGTAAACCAGCCCCACAGGTCAGCCTTACAGACCAGGCAGTGGTGACACACACCTTTAATCCCAGTAGCCACACCAGTTGCCACAGAAACCAGGAAGTAGTGGTGCACACCTTTAATCCAGCACTAGAGAGGAATGTGAGACGGGGAGGAGATTGAAAGGCCGGAAAAGATTCCATTTCTGTGCTGGGCCCTTTGGGGACATTGAATTCCCAGGATAAGCTGAAGGCTGCAGAAGAGCTGAAAGCCACCTCCAGCCCCCAGAACAAGCTGAATTTTGTACTTTGAAACTGTAACCTTGTGACTGTTTTGTGGTTTTTGTCTTTATAAACCCCCCATCTGCTGTGGCAGACCGTTAGGCAGAGGACCCGTGCTAGCCCAGTACTTAATAAAGGAAACCTTGCTTTTGCATTCGGAAGTGTGGCTCCAGGGTGGTCTTCTTGGGGGTCCTAGGACTCAGGCACAACAGACACAGCTCTCACACACAGTCTTATTCTGAGATTCCTGGAGGGGACCGCCATTTTTGGACTTGCTTTTCTGACCTTCAGGTCGAACCCCGATTCCTCTCTGTGAGTTTGTATTAATCGTGCTTCACTCCTTTCCGTGGAAAACTCACAAGTGTGGCGTGATGCTCTCCAGGCACTCAGGAGGCCAGAGGAGGAGCACGGCCTGAGCCCAGAAGCTCCCGGATTTACAGACTCCATACGTTAAAAGAGTAATTGTACAGTGGGATAATTAACCCTCAAGAAAGTGGTTTTAAGACTCTTGTTTGATCCTAGCTACATAGAAAGTTGTAAATGTATACACATGGGGATTAAAGACAAGCAGCTGACACCTAGCATGTAAAGTTGCTGGTTTCAACTTTATTTCTGCATTTCCCACACTTTCTACTCCAAATGTGCTAATCTCATAATCAGAAAAACAAACGTTTCTTAGATAACAGCCCTGGGGGCTGGAGTTGTGGCTGGTTTGGTAGATCGTTTTCCACTCATGCCTGAAGCCGTGGATTTGCTCCCCAGCACTCTATACACTGCAGTCCCAGCACTCAGGGGGTGGAGACAGGAGGACCGAAACTTCAGGTCCACTCTTCGTTACCGGGGTGTCAAGCAGGGTGGGGCACATCACATTATCCCTCCAAAGATGAGTCACAACATGCTACAGCCTACACTTCAATGATGTGTATCAGCGAGCTATCCTGAGAAAGGAAGGTATAGCCACTAAACTGTGTTTCCCCCCAAAATGCGGTTGAAATACCCACGGCGCACGCACAGCGCATGTCTACAGGCCCAGCTCTGAGGCAGGCTGACCCGCAGGACTGCAAAGACTCAGAGGTCAGCCAGAGCCGCACACCCCACCCTGCCAGCCCCGTCTCCCACGGCGCTGGGTTCCACGGCAGCTCCCCACGGGAGCCCAGACACTCACGTCTCCTGAAGAACCACCATCTGCAGGTCTCCCCGGCGTGGCCAAATAGTGTTTCCGCATCAGGCGAGATGAGGCAAGGTGAGGCATGGCGAGGACCGCAGCCCGCCGGGGTGCACAGCCGTAGGGCCCTCCCTCGGGCACGCATGCGCAGACTGCGAAGCACGAGCACCCCACTTGTCCTGGCCGACCGCCAATCTCCAGCAGAGCCTCAGCCACTCCAGAGGCTTCCCGCCAAAGCCACGACCAATCGGCAAGTGCCAGCACGCCAATTCTAGCCACATCCAATCATAAGTGGGATGTGAGGCCTAAGCCCGCCCCCAAAGCGCTCTGGACCAATGAGCATCCAGGGAGAGCTCGTTAACTACCCGAGCTTCTTGCTCAAACCGTTAAGTGCTCGAGAGAGGCGGTTGAGGGTTGGTGCGGAGGGACGACTGAGGTGCTCGGCTAGGAGTGCGGCATGGTGAGAGCATCCCTAGGCCGGGTGGGCCTGCGGGAGGGACGCCCATCTCCTCCTCAGAGTGGGGGCTCACTGGGGGCCCGCAGGCCGGGGAGAGTGAGCCAGGGCTGGGGAGGGGGGTGAGCCAGGGCCCCGGGGATAGTGAGTGAGGACCTGGGGGGAGTAAACCAGAACCGGGGAGGGGGAGCGAGG
>PVIU01016175.1:0-45820 GCA_004026605.1 Ondatra zibethicus | reverse complement strand
CATTCCCACTAGCAATGCAGAAGTGTTCCCTTTTCCCCACAACCTCTCCAGCATAAGTTGTCATCAGTGTTTTTGATCTTGGCCATTCTTACAGGTGTAAGATGGAATCTCAGAGTTGTTTTGATTTGCATTTCTCTGATGACTAAGGATGTTGAACATTTCCTTAAGTGTCTTTCAGCCATTTTAGATTCCTCTGTTGTGAGTTCTCTGTTTAGGTCTGTACTCCATTTTTTATTGGATTATTTGTTCTTCTGATGACCAATTTCTTGAGTTCTTTGTATATTTTGGAGATCAGACCTCTGTCTGAGGTGGGATTAGTAAAGATCTTTTCCCATTCTGTAGGCTGTCATTTTGTCTTGTTGACTGTGTGCTTTGCTTTACAGAAACTTTTCAGTTTCAGGAGGACCCATTTATTAATTGTTTCTCTCAGTGTCTATGCTGCTGGGGTTATATTTAGTAAGTTATCTCAGTGCCAATGCATTCAAGTGTACTTCCCACTTTCTCTTCTATAATGTTCAATGTGGCTGGCTTTATGTTGAGATCTTTGATCCATTTGGGCTTGAGTTTTGTGCATGGTGATAGATATGGGTCTATTTTCATTCTTTTACATATTGATATCCAGTTATGCCAGCACCATTTGTTAAATACGCTTTCTTTTTTCCATTTGATGTTTTTTGCTTATTTGTGAAAGATCAGGTGTTTGAAGGCGTGTGGATTGATATCCGGGTCTTCTATTCAGTTCCGTTGGTCCTCCTGTCTGTTCTTATGCCAATGCCAGACTGTTTTCAGCACTGTGGCTCTGTAGTAGAGTTTGAAGTCAGGGACTGTGGTGCCTCCAGAAGTTCTTTTATTGTACAGGATTGTTTTGATTATCCTGGGTTTTTTTGATTTTCCATATGAAGTTGAGTACCGTTCTTTTGAGGTCTGTGAAGAATTTTGCTGGGATTTTCATGGACATTGCATTCAATCTGTAGATTGCTTTTGGTAAGATTGACATTTTTACTATGTTAATTCTGCCTACCCAAGAGCATGAGAGGTCTTTCCACTTTCTGGTGTCTTCTTCAATTTCTTTCTTCAAAGATTTAAAGTTCTTGTCATACAAGTCTTCCACTTGTTTGGTTAGAGTTACTCTATTTTATGCTATTTGTGGCTACTGTGAAGGGTGTTGTTTCTCTGATTTCTTTCCCAGCCCTTTTATCATCTGTGTACAGAAGAGTTACTGATTTTTTTGAGTTAATCTTGTATCCTGCTACATTACTGAAAGTATTTATGAGTCGTAGAAGTTCCTTGGTAGAATTTTTGGGATTGCTTATGTAAACTATCATATCATCAGCAAACAATGAGAGTTTGACTTCTTCTTTTCTGATTTGTATCCCCTTGATCTCCTTTTGGTGTCTTATTGCTCTAGCTAGGACCTCAAGAACTATATTGAATAGATATGGAGAGAGTGGACAACCTTGTCTTGTTCCTGATTTCAGTAGAATCACTGGGAGTTTCTCTCCATTTAGTTTGATGTTGGCTGTTGGCTTGCTGTATATTGCCTTAATTATGTTTAGGTATGTTCCTTGTATCTCTGCTCTCTCCAAGACCTTTATCATTAAGGGATGTTGTATTTTGTCAAAAGCTTTTTCAGCATCTAATGAGATGATCATGTGGTTTTTGTTTTTCAGTTTGTTTATATGGTGAATTATGTTGACAGATCTTTGTATGTTGAACCATTCCTGCATCTCTGGGATGAAGCTGACTTGATCATGGTGGATAATGGTTCTGATGTTTTCTTGGATTCGATTTGCCAGTATTTTATTTAGTATTTTTGCATCAATGTTCATGAGTGAGATTGCTCTGTAATTCTCTTTCTTATAATGTCTTTCTGGGGTTTTGGTATCAAGGTAATTGTAGCCTGATAAAAGAGTTTGGCATTGTTCCTTCTGTTTCTATTGTGTGGAATAATTTGAGGAGTATTGGTATTAGTTCTTCTTTGAACGTCTTGTAGAATTCTGAGCTGAAACCATCTGGTCCTGGGCTGTTTTTGGTTGGGAGACTTTTGATGACTGTTTCTATTTCTTCAGCAGTTATAGGTGTGTTTAATTTGCTTATCTGGTCTTGATTTAATTTTGGTAAGTGATATTTATCCAGAAAGTTGTTCATTTCCTTTAAGTTTTTCAATTTTGTGGCATTCAGGTTTTTGAAATATGACCTGATGATTCTCTGTATTTCCTCCGTGTCTGTTGTTATGTCCCCCTTTTCATTTTTGATTTTGTTAATTTGGATATTCTCTCTCTGCCTTTTGGTTAGTTTGGATAAAAGTTTGTCTATTTTGTTGATTTACTTGAAGAACCAACTCTTTGTTTGGATTCACACCTTCCTAGGCCTGGATGGAGGCGAGAGGGCCTTGGGCTTCCCACAGGGCAGGGTAACCTGCCATCTCTTAGGACTGGAGGGGAAAAGGGGAGGGGGAGTGGGGAAGCGGGAGGGAAATGGGAGGAGCAGAGGAGGTGGAAATTTGGAATGGTACTATTTATAATGCAATAATAAAAAATTAAATGTGGAGAAAAAAAAAGAACCAACTCTTTGTTTCATTGATTCTTTGTATTGTTTTCTTTGTTTCTATTTTGTTGATTTCAGCTCTCAATTTGATTATTTCCTGCTGTCTAGTTCTCTTAAGTGAGTTTGCTTCTTTTTGTTTTCAAAACTTTTCTAACTGTAGGTCTTGGAAATAGCTGTGAAATACATTTAATTCTGTGTTATGTAAATTTCTTGGGGAGACATTAAAATATCTATTCACCCTAGATGGGGAGACCCTGGCACATTAAAGAAAGGATTCTGTCCAGGTCCAGGTTGGTGGAGTTTATTGGGGTTGCTTACAGAAGCCTGAGTTAGGGGTAGGTCTGCCATAAGGAACTTGTAGGCAGTCACCCTGCAAAGATGTACTATCCTAGGCAAATGTTTACATTTTATGTAGTGGTTTTTGGATTCTCACAGGGGGATAGTGTCTCTTAAGGATCTTGTGAGTCCCTTTTCTCCCTCCACAGGGAGTGTTAGCAGACTCAGTACTGCAAGGATCTTACTCAAGTCACCACAGCTACTCTGTTTTAAGTCCAGATAGTCATGTCCAACCCTAAGTAAACAGGTATGTTATAGCCAGCATTAGAAAACAGGAACAGAATAAAATACAAGCATCAGGACAGAGCATGAGCCAAAGTGACAAGTTTTATACGTGCTTATTACGATAGAAGATACAGTTCTTCATATGGGAGATAGAGGGTGCTCCAAATTTGGATGGACGAGGTTAAGACAGGAGGGTAAGAAGAGGGAGGATCAGAAATAATGCCATGATGGTTTGATAAAGTCTCAAGGAATCTTATTTTATATTTACTTAAAATCATACACAATACATATGAGAGTATGCATATAACATATTAAAGAAAGTTATGTCACCAGAGCTGACAATGTTCAAAAGAACCACATGCTAACAAAAACCCTCCAATACCAGACACACAAAAAAATCTCCTTTAGAATGGTTGGGTCATTGTAGTTCAAGTGACCCCCAAGACAATATCGGCTATGACTGTTACCCTTGGTTGCTTCTCAAAGGTTGCAGGTAAGTCCCTATTGCTGGAAGCAGTGCACACTTAGGACACTTAGTCAGATGATTCCACTTGGTTCTAACCTGAAAGCCCCCTTCCTTCAATCTTGTTTCCACTGTGCCAGAAAACAAAAACAAAAACAAAAAAAAAAACTACGCAAGCTGCTAAGGGAGGGAAACAATTAATTGTTCCACTCAGCTATGACCCCTGTGAATCACAAGGATGAACACTATGGCAAAATATAAAGGTGCGCTAAGTGGCAGTCACATGTCTATGGCAACCAGCAGCTAACTGGACTGCAGGCTTGCAGAACAGGTGCTGGAAACCTACCCAACTTCCCAAGCCTAGCGAGGTCATGGGTCTCAGAGGAGAATCTGCTACCACCACTTTTCTAGAAGGTGTAATTCCTAAACTTTATAAATCTTGTCCTTAGACCTACAAACAAGTATTGCCTTCTCCCCTCCTCAAATAATCATCTCTTTACAGCAAATAGAGGCCACTGCACAGAACCGCAAGTGTGCAACGCAGAGATCAACAGATCGTGGGGAGCCCAATACATCTGTGGCTTAGGAAATATCCTAGATGAAGGGGCAGGAAGAATATAAGAGCCAGGATACTAGGGAGTCTGCCGTGAAACGGTCTCTCACAGAAATGGCTGCACAAATAAGATCTGAACAGTGGCAATATCAATAGACATGCTAACTGGGAAGGGGGAAAATTTCACAGGTCTCATCACAGGACAAGGAACTACCAGCAACAGTTAACTGCTGAGAAAGGGAGAGTTAGCCTTTCTCCAATTGGTTGTCCAATGCAATGTGGTCAGCCCTGAAGGCATACACACCACTGACAAAGCACACACAACACATGCAAGACACACACAGACTTACATGGGAACACATAGCAATAATATTTGAGGAAGAAAAGTCTACCAGTTTGAGAGTGGGGGGGGGTCCATGGAAGATGTTGGAGGAAGAGGACTTGGGAGGAGCTGGAGGGAGGGAAGGGAAGGGGAAAGTGATGTAATTATATTTTAATTAAAATGTATAAAAATACAGAAAATAAAGTTTGGAAGACATGATTCGAGACTAATCCATTTACATTTTCCACCTTTTCCTCTTACACTGATAAACCTGATTCTATACCAGGCATCTTTTAAAACATGTTAAAAATTATTTTATTCCACTGTCTGCATTGACTGGTCAGGAGGAGTGCGTCACCATTTGTTATCTGAGGCAGTCACCTCCAACCTGAATCTTGCAATCTTTCACCAGCTCTACTTAACAGAGCACATTTATTTTGATAGGCGGTTTAAAGGATGCCCCTGGCATTCTGGCAGTTTCCTCCCATTGTTCTGAAAGTTCTGGCTCCTTTAGAATCCTTCAGAACTTGAAGATTAGACAAACATAGGTGGAAAACCAAACCAAACCTGTCCCTTATACAGTTTAAGGTCTTCAAATCGCAATCAAATTATTTTACCCCATACCCCAAATCATGCAGCAATGCCATTTACTAATAATTTAAAAAAATGATTCACTCCAGACAAGCTCGAACCAATTGCTCTGATGTTCCTTAGTATAAATAATCATGCTGAAAGGACAAAGTCCCCTAATGCAGCTTCTCATCACATTCTGATGTTATGGAAGATAAACTCGCCTCCTTGTAAAGGAGCTAACTAAACACAAGGTCCCAGAGGAGCTGAATGTCGTGCAGATTTCTGAATGCATCTCTCAGGATTTGTCTTTAATCTGAATATTTAATAGCGTGGCATTGCCGAATTTGAATTATATTACTCAATTTTAACGGTTAATCTGCTTTAAAAAATACACAAGTTTAATTGTGACATACGAAAGTCCTTATTTCGGGTAGATTTCTAATTTGAGTGCTGTCGGCCCTGCTGCGTAAAGAGTCTCCTGGGTGCTGGTTTTTAAGAGTGTGTGTGTGCCTTTACATCTCGTCCTGAAACAATTTCTCTTCTCTGCGTAGGCCGCCAGCCTCCACGCCAGCCAGGAGCAGACAATAGATCCAGCCTAATGGAGTTGTGTACTCGCCATCTGCAGGAGCAGCTGCTAGCCCGCATCTGCACAATATGCTGGGACTGAGAGCTCCGCTAATCTGCATAATGAGGAGGAGGCTCATTCCACTCCAGCTAATAATCGCACAAGCAATGGATGTAGTTCATTCCCTCACTGCCAAGCCCAGCCAAGCTGCTTCCCAGCGCTGGAAAGGCAGGGGTCAAATGATCTGGCGTGGCCTGGAGCTGAGAACCACTCCGTTACGGCCTCAGGTTGCACTGGTCTAGTGGGACCAGGGTTTGTGCTGTCTCTTACACCGTTAGGAAATCCAGAATCTATGGGAATAGGACAAGAAAGCACACAAGCATGTTATCAAGATTCTAATCAGAAATGCTTTTGGAACATTTGAACGAACAATTTGCATTTAAAAAAAATGTTCCCTTGTGGGTAAAAGAGCACAAGCAAGTTTGTGGATTAATTGTGAACTACTTCGAGCCATTTAGCTTTCATCGATTTCTTTTTAAATGGCTGTGCCGTGCTGAAGTCTGACTTCAAAGCTGTATTTGTGAATTAGTGAATCAAATTTCTGTTCATTTTCATTTTTGACGATGGGGTGAGATGGTTCTATCTTGAAGGCATTAGTGCTAAGAGTTAAAAAGAGGATGATTGTTGAAACAATAGATTTCTAGAATGGTCCAAATCAGTTTCTTATTAAAGGTTTTGGCAAAATTGCTTAATTACTCTAGAAAAGTCCTGTGCTTCTGAATATAACTTGATTCCACAGAGTTGATCAAAAGGTTAACACATTTGCACTTAGGTGACCTAGGTCAAGGACATTTTTTTTCTTTTATACCACACCTTTATTCTTGTTCTTTTTCCCCCTTGTTTTCTTTTCTTTCTTTCTTGTTCTTCCTTGAATACACCAACTGTTCACAGAAATGACTGGAGACAGAGGCTGATTAACATCCACATTTTATGGTTCATTGTATACCTGTAACTGATTAAAAATTCTCCTATTCTGATATCCCCTTTGCTGAACACCTACATGAAACAAGTACCTTCATATTCTGTTCACTGAAGATGTCTATGGACACTGTGCTATGATTTGACTTTCTCTATTGAAACTTACTCCCCATTGCTTAGCCAAATCCTTAGCCATAGGTGGTTACTGGAAGCTATCCATAACCCTGGACATCTACTTTTCTGGTTAATATGAACAATGAGAAACACTGCTCAGAGAGCCAAGGGACAATATTTTAAATCAAATTGTAATGTGGTTATTTATAAAGCCTGATTGTAAGTAGTGAGACCATTATCTAATTTCTTACAGTAAAAATATTTGCATAATTTGCCAGTCATTATTGCGGTCCAGGAAAAAGGGCATTCATTTACAGAGACGGAAGCCCAGGGCAGCAGAAAGAATTGTTGCCACTAGCAAGCAAAGCAACTTGCTAAGCATTCACCTCAAGTGTTTAATCAACACTACTTAGTTAAATAAAATAGTGCCTTCCAGGATGGTTTAGAAGAAAATTTTTACTGAGTAATTCCCATTTAAAATAATCAATATTGCTGTGTTATTTAGAGGTCACTAGAAACCTTGGTGAGGTGTCTGTCCAGCTCAGCTAGTGTGTTGGGCTCCGCCTGTCCTATTGACTGACCCTCATGGTACTGAGCATGAAGAAGCATATTCCAAGGAAGCTGGGACATTCCTCCGTTTCTTAATTTTGAAGCCCATGGACTCCTTCATGTCTTCCTCTATCTTCCTGTTGAAATAGAGATGACAGGTTGCTTCAGAATGCCTTTACAAGTTTGTTTGTCTTGGAGGCAAGGACTCATGTAACTCAGGCTGGCCTTGAATTCTCTATATAGGCAAAAATGGCCTTGAATCTCTGATTCTCTTGCCTGTACCTCCTAAGCATTGGCAAAATAGGCAGGCACCACCAAACCCAATTGGGTAATGCTGAGAATGGAATCCAGCATTATACCTACCAAGAACCATCTCTAGCCCTCATTTGAAACTATTGAAAGTCATTGAAGTATAACCATAAAAAAGAAAATTATAGTTTGAGGTAGCTCTAAATATAAGCTTCCCTCATTTAAAAAATTTTTAGTTTTCTTACAGAAATTAGGGGGGAACAATAGGAGAAAATATTAATAGCCTAAGTTTCAAGAATCACCGGAGGGAAAGCATGCTGCTGAAGCAAATTTTTATTTAGGTTCTATTAATACATTAGTGTTTATACAATGCATATGACTCTCTGTCAATGTTTGGGTCATCTCTTTAGTTGCTAGGTGACTGTCTATTTCTGCACACTTACATGGGACTCCCCCGGGAGTAGGAGATATTCCTGTTGTGCTCCCAGCATCCGTAGCAAAGCTAGTCCTCCATAAACGTCATGTTCACTATCCGCTGAAAATTCTTTTAAGCCTCCCACCTCCCATGGAACTTTTCCAGAATGTTCTAGGAGCAGCTTGGAAGCTTGAGTCCTTCATTCACACTGTCTTCATGCCAAAATGTCCTGAATTGAACTTGAAAAAGAGCAAACCCCAACAGACTACCAGAGCAAACGCTGTGTGTTTCCTGAAAAGACATTAAGTTGGGCTTCCTATTTTTTTTTTTTTCAGAAAAGAAAACCGGAAAATGTGAGAGATGGTTTAGTGAGGGGGAGGTTTGCTGTGCAAGCCTGTGTTTGGGTCCCAGCATCCCTGTAAAAAGCCAGATGTGGATCCATGCTTTTGTAACCCCACTGCTGTTACAGGCAGGAAGAGCCCTGCTTTTTCAAATCTAAATTCTCATTTTTGCATCATTTTTGAAAATGTTCCACATTCAAGGAGCCTCTGTGAATCTTAAAGACATGCTGGCAAGAAATTCTACAAACTTGGTTTGTCCGAGAAGGTCTTTATGCTTTATTTTAATATTTGAAGCTGTCCTTGATGGTTCTAGAAATGTAGGTTGGCCGCTCTCCTCTGCCATCCCTTTGAAGACCAGTGTTCTGGCCTACATGGTTTTTATCAAGAACTATTACATGCTCACTTTGTTCCTTCTTGTGAACTGGGTCTTTTTGCTCAGGCTGACTTCACAGCTTTTATTCTAGCTTGGATTTACTATAACTTTATTATAAAGTGTCACACTGTATCATATGAGTGTGAGGAACTATTGTCAAACACTTTTTTTGTGTGTGAATCCCTTCTCTTGTAAAATGAGAAGAGAGGGGAGAGTAAATACTATAGGAGGGGGGACAGTACAAGGTGAAGGAAAAGTCTCCACTGCTGTCATTAGACTCTGAGCTTTCCCAGGTCCTGCATCTAGTAATTGACAGAGCCGGGGGTGTGAGCCGGGAAGCCTCAACAGCGCCGACCCATCCTTAGGGCTAGCCTGCTAGACTAAAGAGTGCGTGCATGTTTAAGTTTATGCAGAGTCGCCTGCTTTCCAGAGTGGTGCCGCCCTTTGCACCTCCACCAGCGACAGATGGGTGTCCCAGTAGCTGTGCCTGCACCAGTACTCTATTGGCTGGATGTTCCAATATCAGCCGTTGTGGTAGATGTGCAGAGGTTCCTTAGCATGACTTTGACACGCGTGCCAGGAACTGACTGTGTTGACCTGCTCTTATTTATGCTTTCTTTGGTAAAGTAATTGCTCTGGCCTTTCACCCATTTTCAATTGTTTTGTTTCCATATTGTTGACTTTTGACAGTCTTTGACATACTGTGGGGACAAGTCTGTGGTGGTTTGATGAGAAGGGAACCCAGAAGTTCACTTTTCTGAACATTTGGTCCCCAGTTGCTATAGTTGTTTGGGAAGACTGTGGAACATTTAGAAACGGAGACTTACTGGAGGAAGTACATCACTGGGCACAGGTCTTAAGTTCTTATCGTCTGTCCTCACTTCCTGTCCTCTCCCTCTGCTTCCTGTCTGGGGATCAACTATGATCTCCCTGCTTCCTGACTGCCTGGACAGCCTCACAGTCCAGTGGTCATGCTTTCCCCACGAGGATGAACTCTATCTTTCTGGAACTGTAAAGAACTGGAAGACAAAATAAACCCGTTCTTCCCTAAGTTGCTTCTTGGCAGAGTATTCTACAATAGCAACAGAAAGATAACTATACAAAGTCCTTTGCCAAGCATGTGGTTTACCTTTGAATTTTCAACCAGCAAAGGGTTTCAAATCTTGAAATCTATTTTTCTTTTCTTTTATGGGTCTTGTTTTATTTGACATGTCTTAGTCAACCTTAGTTAACCTGCCATAAAAAATTTATAGTGTTTTGTAGGTTTTCATTTTACTTTTAGGTCTATGATAAAGTTAGGGTTAATGACTGTGCAAGGTGTGAGCTTTAGCTTGAGGTTCATTTCCTTGCATATGGATGACTGTATATTATAGCATTATCTGCTGAACTCTGTATTTACTGATCAGCTCACAAATGCATGTCTATCCTGAGAACAATGATCATACTTAAAACCAGCGCTTTTGACCTTTTAGACATCATTCTGCTGGTCAATAAGTCAGTGTAGCAACCTATCAGTTGAGCATCCAGCATTTGGTCACTCAGGAAACACATCTAGGCTTGCCTTATGACTGACAGCAGACAAAATGTCAGGGCTTCAAAAGTACCTGGAACGTGCTTGATTTAGCTCCAGGATTTCATAGTTTGTACAAGGAAATGAAATGAGCCAAACTTACTGTATCTGTTGTAGACAAAAAAGAAAATTTCCTTTTTGATGACTTTGAGGTTTCTTTATTTAATTCTTTGTTTAGTATCTAATCATTACTTGTATGCATGCCTAACTCGGTTTTACTCCTTGGCCCTAAAGTCATCGATGTACTCTCTAGCCTCATAAATGCTTAAAGGAGTGCAGTGTGTGAGAGAAACTGACCATGAATGCTATTTATGGAACAAATATGCTTATTATCCATGTAAACTTGGCAAAATTCAAGGCTTGGACTTTTATACAGTGGAATTTCTTAAAATGAGGCAGACCAGCTCCACAGCCACCATTGTACTCCCTGTAGGAGCAAGATCAGGAATTTATGTCTCCCGTGTGCATTGGGTGAAGGCAAGGCTGCAACCCACAGGTTTTTTTTTTTTTTAAAAAAACAATTTATTCATGTAATTCCTTTTTTTGTGGGTTTTTTTTTTTTTTTGATACAGGGTTTCTCTGTAACTTTGGAGCCTGTCCTGGAACTAGCTCTTGAAGACCAGGCTGGCCTCGAACTCACAGAGATCCATCTGCCTCTGCCTCCCAAGTGCTGGGATTAAAGGTGTGCGCCATCACTACCTGGCTATTCATGTAATTCTTATGTTTATTTAATGGTGTGTGTGTTTGTGTGTGTGTGTACTGTGATGGCACACAGGTGGAGGGAAGATGACAGCTGTGGGAACTGGTTCTTCCTTTCAACCCTGTGAGTTCTGAGGATTGAATGCAGATCTCCTTGGGGGCAAGTGTCTTTACCTGATAAGCAGTCTCACTGGCCCTCTGGTTATTTTTAGTAAACTCGTGATTAGGATAATACTGGAGAACAGAAAGTAGGTGCATCACTTAAAGATTAAGTGAGTAGTTGCTTCTGAGAGGATGGCCACAGCATTTGAGATCTAGATTTCCATCCTGAAGCACTTCATCCTCCTGTTTTAACCAGAAAGCCTTTCACCTCCATTTTCATTAGCACTTCTGAGTTCTCAGGTGGGCGGGGACTGTACCAGTCAGCTGGGTCTGCCATGCCTGACCTTGTACTTTCCCTATACTGTTTATTTTATGAATTTATGAGAAACTAGAAGAGATTGGCTTATGCCATATAATAATAAAATGGCAAGAAAAAGAACAGATAGACTGAATGGTCGTGGTAGTTGGCATTTATTGCAGGCCTACGGTGTGCCAGGCACTCCTCTGCTTTCTTTGTACAGCTAAGCACACTGAGACAGTCTTGTGAAATGGAGACCTCACGTATCCATCTGTTACAAATGTGATGTGTGGTAGACAGCCTGAGATAGCCCCAGTCTTCCCTGTTTCTTGCTAATCATGCCCTGTGTCATAGCTCTCCTTGATTGTGAGCCAACTCGGTGACATGCTCACAATCAACAGACTACAGCAACACTGAAGGCATGCCGCTACTGTGGCTGTGCTATGTAAATTGTGACTTCTATCTTGGGGTCAGATCCTCTCCCTTGTCAGTTTGTGAAACAAATGACTTTGTTGAGAAGGTCTCTGTGAAGACTAGATTCCTCATCCATAGAAACCATGAGAGCAGATGTATGTACGGTTTCAGGTTGCCAAATCTGTAGAGACTCGTTACACAGTGTGGTGGTTTGGATATGAATGGCCCCCATAGGCTCCTATGTTTGAGCACTTGGTTCTCAGTTGTTGGAAAGGTATGTAGCTTTGTTAGAAGAGGTGTGTCACTGGGGGTGGGCTTTGAGGTTCAAAAGACTAGGACTGTCCCCAGTTTCCTCTTTACCTTCTAATCTCGGATCAAGATGTGAGCTCTCAGTTGTTCCTGCCATGATGCCTTTGCCATTATGGACACCAAACCTCTGAAATCATAGCCCAGTTAAACTCCTTTGTCATAGTGGTTGGTAACAAGGATCGAAAAGTAACTAACTGGGCAGTGGAGGTGCACACCTTTAATCCCAGCACTTGGGAGGCAGAGGCAGGCAAATATGGATCTCTGAGTTCTAGTCCAGTCTGCTTTACACAGAGAGTTCCAGAACAGCTGGGGTACACAGAGAGACTCTGTCTCCAGAAAGAAAAAAAAAGAAAGAAAGAAAAAGAAAACTAGCTAATACACACAGAAATAGATAATTAGCCATGAGAGATGAAAGATGATATAATTTGCTCAAAATCATGTCACCCTGACTGTAGGTCATGTTTCTTTGTTTATGGCCATCCAATGCAGTATCTCCAAAAGTCTTTGCCACATGAAGTTGCATTTCTCATTTAGAACCCAAGAGGGTGATCCCACCTCTCTTCTGCCCCTGTTTATTTGAAGCAGGGTTTTGCTAGGTAGTCCAGGTTGGTCTTGAACTCTCTGTGCTGCTGCCTCAGCTTCCAGAGTACGCTGATGTATGCTCTACCCCACCTGGCCTGAACATGTTTGCCCTAACCTTTCTTAAGCAGTTCTTAGAGGGAGAAATTGTGCTTTTAAAATCTGGAGAGTCAGAAGGAAAAAAGATCCCAAGGATCTTGGAGTATGGTGATTCCTGTCTGCTTTTATTCCAGGCGGGCATGGCACTGGCCTACTTCGATCACACAGTGATTCTGAAGGAGGCGAGGCCCATCTGGAGGAGCTAATGTTGAAGGCCCCAGCCGGGGACCACCGTTAGCATCCAGATCTTTGCCCATGCCAAAGAAAGAGCATGGTGGGGGAATTTTTTCCTCAGTGGTCCCTGTTTTATAAGTGGTTTGATTTTCTTTCTAGTACAAAAATATGCCTTAAAAAAGGGAACCTTTAAAGAAATGTACCTTTTAAAAGAGTTTAGAGATCCCATGCCTTAAGTTTCTGGTTAAACATTCAGATTGGTGTGAAAATGGTGTTTCATGCCTGTCATCCTAGGACTCAGGAGGCTGAGGCAGGAGGACCATGAGTTTGAAGCCAGCCTCAGCTCTGTAGTGAATTTTGAAACTAACTTGTGCTATATAGCCAAGACATTGTCTCAAAAAGCAAAACCAATAATTAGCAAGACATTAGCCCCTTCCATGGTACCTGCCTCTGCTCCTTCCTTCTCACTACATGGCTGGTACTGTTTGATTAATGCTGTGTGCTTAGAAAGCTGGTAGGGCATTGTGTTCCTCTGCCCTCAGCATGACCTAAATTATTAATTGCTTATAAAACACATACCTAATCTTATTCTTTTTCATTAAAAAAAATCCTCTAGATTAGAGCTCATTTGGTAAGTCTCTGCCATGAAAAGCCTGAGAACCCGAGATCAACCTCCAGCATTACCATGAAAAACTAGTTGTGGTAGTGGCCACCTATAATCCTAGTGCCGGGTAAGCAGGGACAGGTGAGCCTCTGGGAAAAAACCAAGTAGACGGTGTTTGAGGAACAACAGCTGAAATGGACTCCTGGGTGCACACGTGTGTGCGTGCGCACATGTACACACACGCGTGCACACTCACACACACGTGCACATGCACACACATGCACACATTTGCTTGCTCACATGCACACGTACTCTCTTGCATGTTCTTTCTCTCCTTGCAGATTGAATTTGACTGGCGGGAGGCCTTCACCCCTGGAGAGCCTCTTGTTGGAGCGGTGGAAAGACTCGGACTGCCTGGCTCAGAGGCTGTACAAAAACACAACTCCAACCTCCCTCAGAGAGAAGCTCGACAGGGCTCCTCTAGCCACAGAGCACACAGATTTGGCGTCGCTTTGGCCTTCTGGGACCCCAAAGGCTTCCTCAGGCTACTCAGTTTCTTGAGTCAACTGACGTGGGCTTGTGCCCTGAGCAGATAGCCTCAGGCGTACTACAGTTCCCTGAACACAGTGCAGATGGCAGAGAGCACTGTATGGTGCCCCTGAGGGATCTGAAGGTGACTTCAGGAGGATATGGCAGAATCATTTAGTCCGGCACTCATATCAAAGTCATGCCTTCCTCCTAGCACTCTCAATATCTGAGATGTATATTCAGATGAACTTTGAATTTGACCATGAAAAGCACAACTTAAACACCCACAAATCATTATTCCTGTACACTGTGAAGTATCCGTGGTATTTGTATAGAGGATGAGAAGTACAAGGCTCTCAGGGAGGTTTCAGGCAAGTCTCTGCCTTTGAACTGTGATGAGGTTCATCCCTGGACTAAGCCTCTGAGAACGCCCACGCTTACAGTTTTTGATGAGTACCATCTACAGCTCACAGTGTCCTCTTGGCTTCTTCAGACATTTTGGTTTCTATGTTTAAAGTTTTAAGATGACCTAGTTCCATTTATTCTTGGCATGACTTGAAGAAAGACAACACGCTTTCAGAAGGCTTTTAGAAAGCATCCTGGATGACAGTGTGTTCAGACCAAGATGGGGCTGAGTTGTGTGTTAATGAATCAGAAACACACAGGCAACATTTTCCTTAATAGTTAACCCTGCTTTTAATATGGGACAAGGCTAGATTGAGCCAGATAGAATTTTTTTTCAAACTCACAAGGCTGTATTGCTGAATCTCAAGCCAAGCCCAACTTGCCGAACTCCAAACCCAGCTTGCTATTGTCTATTGTCCTTTTGCTTTTGACTAGCATCCTATAGCACAGCTAATCCAGATATAACTATGTTTAGGGGCCATGCGATCTTGCACCCTGTTCCCCACATTCTGTATATACTCACTATAGTGGCTGGGAAGGAGGCTATGAGCTGGTATTTACAGCCCAAATTTTTCCCCTTTTACCGATGTTACAGAGTGTGCTGACTAGTTTGTCATCTTGACACAAACTGAGATATATTGGAAAGAGAGAATCTCAGTTGGAGAGTCGTCTCCATTATATTGGACATATTGCAGGCAAGTGTGTGAGGGTGTTTTAGTGATTGCAGATCGATGAGGGAGAGTCTGCTGTGGGTGGTACAGCTCCTAGGCAGGTGAGCTTGGGATATAAGAGAGTGGTGTTACCTGGAAGTGTGAGATGAAATAAATCCTTTATGCCCCAAGTGGCTTTTGGTCATTGGTGTTTATCGCAGCAATAGAAGCCTACCTAATTAGGACAGAGGGTGTGTATCAGTTACTTTCTCATTGCTGTGATAGAACTTGACAAAAGCAACTCAATGGAGCAAGGGTTTATTATGGATCAAGGAGACAGTCCATCCTAATAGGGAAGTCATAGCAATGGGAGGTCGAGGTGGCTGTCCGCTCACATTACATCCACAGTCAGAAACAGAGATGGCTGAATGCCGATGCATTTTCTCCTTTTGATTCAGTTCAGGATCCCACAGCCCATTAAGAGGTACCACCACATTTAGGGTGCATCTGCTCGCCTCAGTTAACCTAATCTGGAGAGCATCTCATAGACAGGTTCAAAGGTTTTTCTCCTAGGTGGTTGCAGATCCTGTCATGTTAACATCAAATATTGACAAACACAGTTTGTGTGTGAACTCTGGAGTGAACCCTCCTCCTCTTATCTAAACTGGGTGACTTTAGATAAGAGGGATGACTTTGGATAAGAGTGGGTAATAGATAAAGTGGGTAAGTCTTTCAATATTTATTTTTGTTGTTATTGTTCTGTAAAATGGGGATAATAATCACTCAGAAACTATTTTCTGAAGTGACCCAGAATTAATTGAAGTTGAATAAGTCAAAGCACTTCGCCCAATTTCTGGCACGAAGTAGTGTACAATGAATGTTAGGTAAATTGTTGCTGACTCAGATGCATCCACAGTGCCTACATGTACAACAGGCATTGAAATCCCTACAGTGGGCCTGATGAATTATGCTGTGACCATCAAACTGTTTTGGAAGTGGTTTGAAAACCCTGGCCCACAAGATTATCACACAATGTGTGGTGCCATTGGCACAGAAGCCATGGATAGATAGATGGCTTTTAGAGAAAATTCAAACCCTGGCATCACCAACCTGCCTCAACCTGCTTTAGAACATCGTGGAATAAGCCCAGTGCTGGGGAGCTGAGGCAGAGTTGATGACTCTGGGCTTCAGCTTAGCTTGCACAGAAAGCCCCATGCTGGTCATCAGCCTGTATCAGCACTCTTCACTGAGACTCTTTCTCCAGTGTGCACAGATGGGTGATTCTTTTGTGAGCCTGTAATGACTCATAAACTCCATTCAATTGAGATAGCCATGGGATCCCTCCACGCCCTTAGCTGTCCTCATGCCGGCTGATCTATTGTGCTTCAGAATAGAGTATCTTACCATTGCGGATTTTACAAAGATGGAAATGCCAGGGAGGAGAAAATGTGTTGATTCAGGAAAGCTTCAAAACCAGAAAAGTAGCCATTGTCACCCCTCACTACTATCACCAGCTTTTCTACCAGTTCTGACCTCCGACTTGAAACTTGCTACTTGTTGTCCCAATAGCCCTGGCTGCTAACAGACTCTGTGCCTACACCACCCCTTCCTCTGGCCGTCCCTGGGCGTGACACAGCTGGGAAAAGTGCTTTTCTGATAAAGGTGTACATGTTTCTAATCACCCCCTCTGTGTGTGCACCCTCCATGCGTGTGTGCACACAGCCATTGATACACCCGAGGGCAGGGAATTTGCTTTAGATGCTGGTGTCATAAGGGTTCAGTGGTTTTCTAGAGCCTTTGTCTGCATATGCACTTTTTTGTATTCGAGCTCACTTTTTAGGCTAATCTAAAAGTGTGTGTGTGTGTCTTAGTTAGGGTTACTATTGCTGTGAGGAAGCACCATGACCAAAAATGAAGTTGGGGAACGAAGGATTTATTTGGCTAACACATCCATATCCCTCTTCATCATCAAAGGAAGTCAGTGCAGGAATTCAAACAGGACAGGAACCTTAAGGCAAGAGCTGATGCAGAGGCCATGGAGGTGCTGCTTACTGACTTGTTCTCCAAGGCTTGCTCAGCCTGCTTTCTTATGGAACCCAGGTGAGGGATGGCTTCACCTACCATGGGCTGGGCCCTCTCCTATTGATCACCAAATAGGAAAATATCCCACAACCAGATCTTATGGAGGAATCTTCTCATCTGAGGCTCCCTTTAGATACTTGTGTCAAGTAGACATACAACCATCCAGCACAGTGTGTTAGGGTTTCTCTTGCCGTGATAAAATACCATGACCAAAAACACCTTGGGGATTGCTTTGTTTGATGTATTTGACTTACACTTCCACACCACAGTCCAACATCAAAGTCCGAGTAGAAACTCAAAGCAAGATCCTGGAGGCAGGAATGAAGCAGAAGCCATGGAAGAGTGCTGTTTATTAACTTGCTCCTCATGGTTTGCTTATCCTGCTTTCTTATATACCTCAAGACCACCTTCCCAGTGGTGGTGCCAACTCACAGTGGTCTGGGCCCAAAAATGCCCTACCATCTTGCCTATAGGCAATATGGATAGAGATATTTTTTTATTTGATGCTCCCTACTCCCAGATAATTTTACCTTGTAACAAGTTGACAAAAAAACAACCAGGACAATCTATATCTATATGTTTGTTTAAGAACCATGGCACTACTTTGTACATAGGCTTCTAAAACCTCTGTTCATTTTAGTAGCCTGTGCAAATCTTCCCAGCATAACTTTCCTTCAGCTGCTGAATTCTGGGACCAGTTTATCGTAGATTGCTTCCACCTAGGAATGAATATAGAGAAGAATCATGGCATGTCCTTCTTGTCTCCAGCTTGGAGCATGATGAAGGGACCCTAACTGGTCAAGCAAATGTCTTCTTGCTCTCACCAGGATCCTCTGTACTATTCATGCATGAGTAAATTTTATTCACATAAGTCACATTTGATCTTTCTGCAGAGGCACTGTCACACCAATGGTGCAAACGATGGTGGCTCTCTCCCATCCAGGGTTCACATGTTCCATGTCCTCCAGAGCTTCACTCTGGGGTCGCCTTGCCTTCCAAGCTTAGCTCAACCAGAAGAGGCCATATGTTCATTATTCTGAAGAGAGATGATTCTAGGCACAGAGTAGGTGTCCAAGATATCTTCACTTGTGTGTGTTCTATGAGTTCCAAACGAAGGAAGTCAAACCCAGTAACAGAGGTAGGCATTCTGTTTAACATAATAAATGACAGGGCATGACTCCTGCTCCACCTGACAGCCATGTGCCACTCACCACACTCTGAGCACAGTGTTATTGTGATGGCATCAGCGTTTAGAACGGAAAGGCCCAAGTTTACAAGTAGCAGCTCCGTCAGCTGCCTGATGCTGCTCGGCATAAGCAGAGCCTAAGTTACAGTCTTCAAGAACTAACTTTGGGCTCAGAACCTCTGCCAGGTCTCCTCCTAGAAGTAAGGATGCAAAAATAAAAGGCTGGCCCTTCCTTAAGTGGAGGAGGACAAACTGGCAGGGCAGCTCCCACACACTGTCAAAGGGCTGCCTGTGGAATTTTCTGAGGCCGTGAAGGACAGGCCTACCCCAGATTCCACTCAACCCCCCCACCCAGTAACTAATACAAGAAGTGTGCCTGCATCATCTGTAGGTCTAATGTCATCACAGAGTCGGAATGGAAGAGGAAGAAGAGCAGGTCAGGGCAATGAGATATGAGTTCAAGTCACTGTTGTTGGCTTTGACGCTGGAGGAGTGGGTCCTTGAGGCAGGCAGTGCAAGGGGACTTGACACGGTAGAAAAGACAAAGAAATACATTTTTCCTAGAGCCTGCAGGAAGGACCACAGCTTTGCCCAGACATTCACGCTAGTGCAGTGAGACCTGTTCTAAGTTAATTAATGTAAGAAAATAAATTGCTGTTGTTTCAGACTACTAAGTTTAGATCTTGTTAGAAATACTTGAAAATTAATAATAGAAAGCCAATACTGTGTTATCAATAAGTATCCATTACATATGCCATGTGTTCAGTGCTATATTAAATGTTTTGAGGGGAAATATGAGGGAAATAGAAACACAAAACATACTGACTTATATACATACACACATATTTTAAAAATTCTAGAAAGTAATTAATGAGCATGTTAAATTTTATTTATTTGTTTAAGTCCACACACACTCACGCCACACGTTTGCAAGTGCCTGCGGAGGCCGAAGAAGAGAGTCAGACCTTCTGAAACTTGACTTTCAGGAAGCAGTAAGCTATCCATCACAGGTTTGGGGAACCCAACTCAGGTTTTCTGGAAGAGCAACAAGCACTCTTCACCACTAGGCCATCGCTCCGGTCCCAAGAGTGCTAATTAAGTGCTAAGTGTACTGGACAGAAAACCTTGAGAAAACAGACTGTCGGAGAGTGTCTAAAAGAAAGCAAGGCACAATAGGAGCAAGCAATAACAGGAGACAGATGGGAGAATTTGGTTTCTAATTTATAATTCTCTCAGCCTCCTAAGGAACTTTTAATCAATGGATGTGGTTGCCACATAGTGGTTTCCTACACAGCACACCAAGTAAGCATTGCAGTTTCTCTAGGCACAATTTTAAGTTAGTTTCTCTCCTTTGGTCTCTTTGGGGGATCTCATTCATATAACAAAAGCATATTATAGTGTCCTGAAGAGGTAACTCCCCAAAACATATGTCTCCAAAACATTCCTGCCTCCAGAACCTATGAATGTGGCCTTGTTTGGCCAAAGAGTTTGCAGATGTTCTAATAAAAAAGGGTCTCTAGATGAGGCCGTTCTGGATTGGATGCATGGGTCCTGAAAATAACGATAAGAGACAAGTAAAAGGGAGAGACACACAGGGAAAGAGGACATAGGCAGATTGGAGTGGGTTGGTTCTGAGCGAGCAAGACCTAGGTCACAGGATGCCTAGGGAAGGTGGGAAAACAGGGAAGCATTCTTTTCAGAATCTTTGAGAAGAGATGACTCCAAAGCACACTTGATTTTGAACTCCAAGCCTAAAAAACTGTAAGAGAATAGTTTCTGATGTTTAAGTTGCTGTATTTGAGTTGGTTTGTTATGGCCACACCAGAAAACACTGAAATACATGTGGCTTCAGTGCCCAGCTCCACGTGTGTCTCTGTTACGACTCTGGCTCAGAGAGATCTGCGGTTCCAGGCTGTTTTACCGAGCTGCCTACCTGACATCTCTAGATGTTTTGGAGCTACCTGCTATCTACCATATCTCAGACTCTTCTCTGATCCCAACCCTGGTCCTTTTTCAGTCTGGCCTAGGATACTAAATGAAACCTCTAGTTATTCAGTTACACAAAAGATGCTTAGGAGTAATGCCTGACATGCATCTCTTTCTGCATCTTAAATATCAGATCACTAAATTTTATTGATTTTTACCTGTGGATATGTCTCTAATCCATCTGCTTTCCCTGAGGTTCCACCATCACTGTCTTTGACCCCACTCTTACTATCTTATGGTAAGCTCCCTTTTAATGGATGTCTTCCCAGAGATGGGTCCTAGTGGTCCCTAGTCTTCTTTCACCCAAAAGTTATTGAAGCCTTTTCAAAGTGCAAGCTTGCTCGCATTACTTTCTGCCTAGGACCCTTCGGTGACTCCCAGGGCTCTGCGGAAGAGCACAAGGTCCTTGAGCATAAACCGAGGAGTCCAAGCTTAACTTGTGCCAGGCTCCTCTTAAAGTCTTCCATTTGGTTAGACTGGCCTTCTCGGAATTCTCCCCTTTACAGGCCTTGGAACATGCTGTTCTTCATCAGAGAGAGTACCGTTGGCCTAGAATTACTACCTGACGTATCCTTCTGGTCCTAGCGCAATCTTCATGGGTGAACTATTCCAGATTTTTCAAAGTAGGTTGATTCCCTCTTCTTTTCAGAAGTCCATAAGTATTCTGGTTACCACCTCCGCAGCTCTTGTCTCATTGCAACTTTATACTTCTGTTCTTTTTATTGATGAATGTGATCCTTTACTGCTAAAGTGTGGGTTGAGAATGTCTCCCAAAGGCTCACGTGTTAAAAGCTTGGTCGTCAGGTGATACTTTAGGAAGAGTGCGAGACTTTAGGAGGTGGAATTTAAGCTCCCGAGGGGGGCATGTCCTTGAAGGAGATATTGGGACCGTGGCCAATTTCCCTTCTCTTTGGCTCCCTGGCTTTCATGAAGGGAGCAACCTTCACCACCACAAGTTCCTGCCATGATATGATATGCCTACAGGCTTAGAAACAACAGCCCAGGTACCATTCACTGTAACCTCAATGGGGAGCCACAGGAGATGTGGCAACAAAAGGCTGGCAGACAGTCTTACAAGACTATGTCTTCCATCAGGACCAGAGAAATTGTTACGTGAATTAATGAATTAACTAAATTTTTTGTGACATCATACAGCCAGAGAGGATCCTCTTGTGATGCCTCCTGATCGGGGGGGGGGGGGCGACTATAAGAAAGGTGTCTAAAAGTTTGGTTACCAGGTACACAAAGTAAGAGAGCCCTCTCTCTTTAAAAAAATCTTTCAGGGACTCAGCAACATCATCTGCCTTCTAATTCACCTAGGTATTACCAATCGCCTCTCAGAGCTGGGTTTGGAGGAAGAAAAGTCTAAAAAGTCTATTTGCAGGAAGTGTGTGAGTTTCTTAGCTTTATTTCCCAAGTGCTGGGCCAGCTTGTTATTTCAGCGGGTCGCAACAGGTGTGCGTATTTTTAGTTTTTATGACAAGCATTGTATACTTCATTGTATCCTCAGGAGTCCCCGGCTTGAATGGCCTTCATCAAAATGATGCCAAGAGGAGAACAGCTTCCCCACAGCCGCATGCTCACTTAGAGAGGAGTGAAACATGAGCAACCCCGTTCAACCCCCCCAACAAAACTCTTAGCCCCGAACAGAGGCAAAGGCAAAAGCAAGATGTCTTATCAAGAAAAGAAACAGTGTTAGGGATAAAAGGCTGTGTTTCAAAACTCAGACATAATAGCTCTAAAATTAACAAGGAAACAATTTACCATTGCCTGAAAACAAGAGATGAACCCATGAACTGCACTCTGCTTCTCCAGGGAACTACTCCCATGCCAGGTGAGGGTTTTGAAGAGTACCTTAATTAACTCGTATCAGAAAGAAGGTTATATAAGAAAAAAAATGTGCAAAAGATTTAATTAGTGACTTGCACCCAGCACTTCTATTGTCTATCAGAAGAACACTTGGTGGGCTGCCTGGGCCCCTGGTGCTATGTTTAGTCAATAAGCTATTCATGACTTAAGCAGTTAAGTTTTTAAGCCAGTGGGAATTTGGTGGACCATTTCCCTTTGCTACCTCTGGCTACATGGCCGGAATTTATCCACGGGCTTCTTTCTGAGTAGGAGAATGCTGCGGAGAGCAAGCTTCTCTCAGAGTCTGCCGTGAACTCTGAAGTATTAACTGCCCCAGCGAAGAGGCCTTAACTGTTCCTGCGACGAGGTCGCAGTGCTGAATGCGGCTGGGGGAACTGGAACGTGTCGCCATTGTCCGCACTGTGGTGTGATGCCCAGCGTCGCCTGTGTGAATCTGCAAAGCCACATGGGTTTCATCGTCTTCCCTGAGTGGCCGTAAAGCTGAGAGGAAGGGCCCTCTTCCTCAGTAAATCAAAAGTTAGCAGACAAAAAGGCCAGAATATCCAAAGCCACAAGGACATTAACACTTTGGATAGAAAGATTCCCCAAGAAACAAATGCCCGATCTCCCTTTGGAGACCGCAGACGCCTTATCTTTGTGAGTTTACAAAATGGAGCCAAACTGTACCCGTGGCCACTTTAGCTAAACCAAGGCCTGGATCTTTTAGCAGCCCACAGTCATTAAAGCTCTCAGAAAGCCTCCCAGGAGCCGATGTGCTTGCTTAAGTATATGCTGTAAAAGGGTCCCAGAGATTTACAAGGGACTGCTTCACGTTAAACTAGGCACCATCTGATAAACAAGCAATTTTAGCTGCAGGCTAAATGATGCTTTTTGAGGCTTTGATTTACAATGCCAAAGATGATGTATTTGTAGTTTGGGGATAGGTTCTGCTATGGGCGTGCTGTGATTACTCACCCAGGAGCAGAATTCAGGGCTCCAGTCTTCAGTTTGGAGGTCAGAAAATTGCCAGTGGAATGAAAGAAGGTTGATAAGGTTTATTGAGATGCTAAATAGATATAGAAAAACTTATTAAGCGAATGTTTTTGAACACTTAAGCTTTCTGGGGACCATGGTTTTTGTTAGTCTGCTTAAATCCCAAGATATAAAAAATAATCTGCAAAATTGATCTGGTAGTCTAATTTTACTTTCATTACATTTAAAAAGCAAACATAGGCTTGGTTTATTATTGCTGACATTTAAAAATAAAAAAAATGTCTGATTTAGCATTTGTGTAATTGCATGAAAGCTAAGAAATCTGAAGGCAACTCTGGAGCAAAGCAAATCGTCTCCCGAGAACACTGAGGGGCGGACTTAGCGAATCTGAGCATGAATTGGTCGTGAGAATGCTTTGAAGACTCAGGGTTCTAAGAGATGATTTGCCAGCCTCATTTGCCAAGAAGTTTTGCATTTCGTAAATCTTTGGGTGTCCACAGGTGTTGCCACCATACTGCCATAAAGGTAAAGTGCGCGGTCTTTGCTACGCGTTCCCGGGCCAGTGGAGAGAATCGCAGATAACTTCAGTGACATGTGACATGTGATAGCAAAGAGGGCATCCCAGAGCCCAGAGGAGAGGAAATGTCCTGTTGGAAACAAAGGGGGTGTTAACAGATAGGAGGAATTCTTCCTTGGTACCCCCTTTCCTGTTCAGTGCCTAGGCAGGGAGCCACGTACGCAGAAGGCGGTAGAAAGAGGCATTTGGGGCACACCCTAGCCTTCTGCAAGCTCAGCTCTGTGATCTCAGACTTGTGACACGTGGCTGACTAAGAAGCTACAGAAACAATCCGTTAGTAGGGGAAGAGACTTCATGGCTAATTATGCATATGGCATTAGCAGAGCCCCGAGATCCAAGCTGGTTCCAGATCGTGGTGGAGGCATCAAACTGGGCCTTTGGTCTACCCCTTCTGGACGGTTCAGGGAACACGGCCTTTCTCTCCTTCCCCAGAACAGGTACAACTGGGAAGGAAGACTGTGCTATGTGTAACACACACACACGTGGACCACGCATTACTTTCTCTAGGTACTTTAATGTTAGAGAGCTGAGGAACTTTGTCCATGGAGAGAGTAACATGGACCTGCCTTTGGGGAAATCAGAGTAAGCAATGTAGTCCACTCTGCTGCACCCCCCAACCTCACTGTTTCCCCATGGATCATCCAGCCATGGCTGGGCTTAAAGGTTAATATGGTCTCTAACATTTACTAAGCACATACACCAGGCCAGGCACTATTCAAACCATCATACATATCGAGCCATTTAATTTTTGTAATAACCACATGAAGTATTGCTTTGCCATCACCATACATAAGAAAAACCATTAAACTTACTCATGGTCACATGACTAATGGGGTCACAAATCCAGGCTGTCATTCATACTCAGCCGTCTTATAGGACACTGTATACGACGGCTAATTGTGCAGACCCTAGCTCCTCCATGCTGTAGTCCCTCGACTGGCATTTCAAGTAGGTTACCAAAACCTTTCTTTTTCCTTAGCCCTCACCTTGATCTTCATATTGCTCTCTAAGCCTCAGCTGAACAGTTTGGGGGGGGAAGACTCTTTCCTTTCTCCCTCTATAATAACTAGTACATCAGCTATATAACGGCTGTAAAACATTTAGGACTATGCAAATGAAAGCTCTTACAGAGACACAAGGTGAAGGCATTTTATAGCAGTCCATTAAGGCAGCACTGTAAACACAGACACTGAGTTGCATCCCTTACTGGATCTTTCCCTGAGTTTTGGCATAGTACACATGCATTTACTCTCTACCTAAACTTATTGTCTTTGTGAGCACAGACCCTTGCATGAGCTCGGCTGGATCTGGCCGATTCCCTTGAACAAAATATTTTCTTTTCAAGTATTACAGTGTAATTCATTTTATCATGTCCAGTCTCAGCCTAATAATGCACAACTCCCAGGAGCCGACTATATTTCACGAAGCTTACAATTACTTTTTATAAAAGTTGCAGTAAAGCATAATGATTTTTAATGGCATCAATGATTCCATTGTATATATCGGTTTCAGTTTTGAAGTAGACTTAAGTTCAAAGACCCAAGGGGACCATTCGCCTTTTGATGCACTTGTGTTACCCCCATTAGTGCTAATGGGACAGGCAAATGCTGCTCGGGAGGAGACTGTCTCTGCCCTTAGGAAGCTAACAGGTTTTAATTAGTAATACTTTGCATCCCGCAAAAGCAGTTTGCCCTCTGTAAACATCTATGTGCTCAGAGATGACAGTGCGGACCACAGCCTGGGGGACTCATGAAAAATCTTCAGACCAGAGTTCTGTAAATGTTGGTGACAGAAGTCCTTGTCAATTCAGAATGATAGAAAAAAAAAGCTCAATGTAGGAGTTTTGTTGAGATAAAAAAATAAATCATAGTATTTATTAAGCATGTTTATTCAATGCTGGGTACCCGAGTGTCAAGCAGATCTCTGCTGTGGGTTGTCACAGGAAAAATCGCTCAGTGAACCTGATACTCTGAGAGTGGAGGCTTCATTTTTGTTGACTGCCAACTTTCAACATTAAAGAGGCAAACATAGCAAGGCTTAGGCGGCAGGAAGATGGCATGGTTTCCTAACAAGGTTCATGCAACTTAGTGCTTTCTTGGGAAGTAGTTCTCAGGCTGAAGGGAGAGTCCCTGGAGGAGAGGCTAGGAGGCAACTGTGGTTGGGGGTAGCTGACAGCTATGTGTCTAGGAAGGGACTTCTTGTTCCTCAGGCTGAGGAGATGGGGAGGCCAATAACTACCTTGTCTTTATATGGCTCCAGGCTGCTTGAAGGAAAGGGTCACTTCAAGGCACAGCTATTCACCCTGGGGAAATACAATACAGGTTTCTCTTAGATCCAGGTGTTTCCAGCCTGTCACCTTTAGGCCACATGTAGCTCAGGATAGCCATGAATATGGCCTAATATGATTATAGTTGACTGCAATGTCAAAAAAATTGGACATCCCTGAAAGAATGCTTAAAATGTAGCATGTTCAATGCAGAGTCCTGGGAGACAGACACTTGAGTGGAGCCAAGCCAATGTTTATATTTACCGCCTACTTGAGAATTTGTAAATCTAGGTCCAAATGAGCATAGAGTTTTATGCTAACATTTAATGTACTGGTTCAGTTTTATCTCTGAATAAATAAGAAAATTATACGTGACTTTTAAGTATTTTTATACGCATTATAGCATTAAACAGCATTGTGTTTGAACGTAATGACTACAGCAAGAAGCTCAGCTTGAGAAAGAGCAATTCAGTGTTCCAGGGACGCTGATTAGAATAACATTCTGTTGGCAAGAAGCTTAATTTTTTCCGTATTAATATTTTGGGACACATTTTTCTCAGAAAGGCTTTGAAAACAGTCAGCTATGGAGAAGACTCCTTCTGCCATCTTGGGAAGAAAGAGCCATAGGGAAAGTGAGGGCTTGTGTCTGTTGGCTGCCATTATTTCATCTTACCCCGGTGTGGCTCTCAGGGGAGGAGTTCTCATTTCTTTAAGTATTACGTGTACAGTGGAAGTGATGTCAGGGGCACACTCGCTAGCTCATGAAGCTGTTATGTTACACACTCAGTCTGGAGAGCTGGGGTATGGTGGCCTAGCTTCTGAGCTGAGTACGCAGTGGAAGCTCAGGAAAGCAGAGCTCCCTGAATCATTTCGATGGGTGACACGCGTGTTAAAGCGAGACAGGACTGCCCAAGGACAATGACCTATCGTTAACTAGAAACCATTTGCAAGCATCTCTAGTTCATTTTAATTTTGTAGAGGAGGAAACAGATCTGAAATGACCATAGGTCAAGCAGTGAGGGGTAAGCCCTGTGTGGTACCTAGGACTTCTGTTTTGAAAGAGTCACTGAGTCCTGAGCTTCCATCCAGAGGTTGTTTATGGGCTAGATGGTAGCTGTGGACTAGCCTGTTCTTCCGGCTTAAGGATTCTGATGCAACAAAGTAGCCAGAAAACTAAAAAGAGAAAGTGACTTTAATTTGGGAAAATTGAAATTCGTCTTTGAAAAACACATTTTTCTTCCCCTGTAAGAGATACTGAGTGTTTGTTTTACAATTAGCGGATTGTCCTGAAGATAGTCAACAACTCTGAGAAGGCCCGAAGGCTGCAGTGGTCCCATCACTCCTAGTGTTAGAACACTGATGCTCAGCGAAATGAGGATGGGGGAGAGTTCCTGAGGAAGGGGTGTCACTTGAACTTGTGATTGAAATATTTATTTTAGTAATAGGCCAGTCATGCAATACCGTCATATAATTTCAAATACCCAGAGGTTCCAGGTGACATCAGGTCCTATCATCCTGGAAGCTCCTTTACTGAAGGGTCATAGTTTAAATCAAGTACTCATAACGTAGCTTGTGTCTTTCTAGCAGGTTTGGATTTCTAGAAAGTATCACACTGCATTAAGGAATCAGAATTATTGTTCGGATAAATTACCCCTGTAGGGTGTGATGCTAACCCCCATTTGGGCTTACTACAAAAATCCCTATTTGGACCATCAGTTCTCAGAGACTGACTGTGTGGATTGACATTTCAGTGGGTCCCAAAGGTTGATAGGGAAGGGTGCAGTTTCCAATAAAATATAACTCCAAATTCTTCCCCGCGAAGGGAGGGGTTAGAGAATGGCGGGTGGGTGGGTCCTCCAAATAAAGACACACGATGAAGACCTGAAATTTAAACTTCATTTGCTGGTGAGGAAACACATATTCTTCAGCCATATTTCAGGGAAGTTACTTGTCTTTTGACAATGATTTTCACAGATACAAGCTTATTTACTGAAATCTAAAACTTCTAATCTGTCCTCCCTTTCTATTAGCAAAAACCAGTTTTGACTTCTTTTGGCTAAAGGCCAAAAAGCCAGATTCGTTGAGCATCGAGCAGATTCAATGTGGCCATCAGAATAAACTTATTTAAATAAAAATATGATTGAATAATATACAGGGTACTGGTTTATTTTAACTAGAAGACTAACCCTTAAGGCTGATAAAGGAGGGTCTTACCAAATGTGGGTTAGCAAAGTCTCAGGGAGCTTGCAATGGCAGAAGGATTGACTCAAAGGAAGAGAGAGAGAGAGAGAGGAGGTTCTTTTTGTTCTCTTCCTGTGGACTGATCCTGCCCTGGCCGCCAGCATATGTCAGCAAGTTCACAGCCCTTAACTCATCGTAAGCCCCAACTTATTGCACACTCGCATTCTTCCGAGGAGCGAGATGTCATGGAAATTCAGGTTACATAATGGTATATTGGTACTAATGAAAACAGGCTGTTGCAGCCCTGCCCCGCATTTCCTAGATCACTTGGAGAGGCTCCTTAACACATCTTTGACTGTCACAAGCCAGTATCTGGCAAAAGGGACTGAGGCTCTGCTGTCATCTGGGGACTTCTAGACACCCGCAGTTTTCTTTTGTGGGTAAACTGGCCTGATGATGTCAGCCGCCGAGTGTCTCTGCAGCCGCCCCTCTCGATGTCATTCCATGTAGCGTGACATAGAGGCCCTGGTAGGAACACGTGCCAATGAAGATTTGGGGTTCTATCCTGGAGCCAAAGGTCATCTGGATAATCTCATTTTCCATTTAAGATGAATCTCAGTTGCTGAGTTCGAGGTGGTCGGTAACTGTGTTTTTACACCTTCTCCTCCAACTCTTCTTTCATTCAACTTAAAGATAAAGCAAGCCACCTTAAAGTGCCATGTCACCATCGGCACAGGAAGTGTGAATCGGGAACAGGAGGGGCAATGCCTCTTTTGTTGTTTCCCAATGATGAAAGTGTCTCAGATAATTGAGATGGCCTCAAATAGTTGGCATTGGAACAGTTGGAGCTGATGAGTTCTCTTCCAAGATGACTTCTGCAACCGTGTGCTTGGCACGGACAGTGTTGGGCGAAAGATGGAATCAACCGGGAAACTTGACCTGAGCATCCTATAGGGGGGGCCTCTCCAGCTGAGTGGTCTGGGGACAGCTGGACTTCTGACACGGTGGCTCTGGCTTCCCGCACGAGTAGTCCAGTAACCAGTCTGGTAGCTGCCTGACCCTTTCTTACCCACTATCTCAGGTTACTAGTAGTAATTATGGTCCATTCTGTGACAAAGCATCCATAAGTATCCCTTGACTCAGGGATATGGAACACATCTTGCTGAGAGGAATGCCCAAGATCTGTAGCCATCTGTTAATATAATGACATAATGTCCTAAGCTGTTTTTGGAAGCTTAAAGTGCCTACGGTGGCTACGGATTAGAACAGCCTACTCAGGAATTCATCTTTTTCTTCTTCAGTCCTGTTCGAAGCTAGCAAACTCCCAGCTTGCATTGGTTATGGTATTCATATTGAATTCCTGAGACAGGGAAGTTTAGAACATAGTGATGCATAGTGACTTTATCCTTCTCTCAGAATCGGTCCAGAGGTAGGGACTGAGACTCGGGGTCTTTAGGTAGTCCTGCTCTAGAAGGTCACTCTGGGGCTCAGATCCCTTCAGACCCGGAAGTTAAACATGATGTCACTGCATTGGCCACCCGCTTCTTTTTAAACTCCCTTTGCGTGGAATTGTACTGGCTTTTATTTTTCTGTTTTTGATTTTTCCCTCTAATAGAACATTAAATAGAGAAACCTTATCTGATTTTGAATCGTCTCTAACATTTCAGAACACCCAGTGCTTAGCAGGTTCTTAGTTAACTAACTAAAGATATCACTATGTAAGAGTCAAGCCGAGAGAGTTGGACCCCACCCCCACCCCGCTACATCTACTCGCAGACATAATATGCTTTGCTACTGTAGCAGAATAGCATGGATGGGGTAATTTTAATGAGCAGAAATTTATCAATCCATTGTTCTGGAGCTTGGCAAATCCATTCAAAGTGTCAGCATCTGGCTAGGGCTTTCTGACCTCTGTGTGGTGGAAGACATCACATAGCAGACAGCAAAGAGAAGGTGAACAAGAAGAGGAAGAAAACCAACTTCCCGAATGACGGCATTGACCTGCTCATGAAGTTGAAACATTTGTCACCATAAAAGTCACAGCTTTTCAGGCCTTGGCCCTTCCATGAAGGGAGGCAGTTTGCTGGAGGCCCAGACTGATCAACTCAGTTACTACCCAGGGCTTTGATGGCCTATCCCAACATCTAAGATCACACATCTAAGATCTGCTGGAATGTTAAAGGGACTGGTCCTGTGGAGCCATAGCAGCAGGAGCCCCACGACTGGGCGAAAACACGCTATCCAAGAGAAACTTCAGTGAGAGTCCAGTACGGATGGGGGTAGTAGACGCCAGAGGCTTTGAACCAGATCAGCAATGCATTGCAACAAACATTTGCAAGCAAAGTTGTTTGGGCAGAAGGATAGACTGTGTGGCACGCTGCAGCTCCCAGTGCCGCTACAGCCAATGAATATGTGAAGGAGGGGTGGGGAAAAGGGAAGCGCAAAATAACTTTCTTTCTCTATTTTTTTTAATTTTCTTTTTTTGGGGGGAGGCTACAAGGGTGGAGGGTGTAGCAGCAGGCTGCTTTTTGGTTCCTGGCCGCTTAGCCCCGAAATAATCACACAGAAACTGTATTAATTAAATCACTGGTTGGCCCATTAGCTCTAACTTCTTATTGGCTAACTCTTACATATTAATTTAACCCATCTCCATTAATCTGTGTATGGCCTCGTGGCTGTGCCTTAAGTTCCAGCATCTGTCTCTGGAGGGGCTACTCTACCTCCTTTCTCCCAGCATTCAGTTTGTTTTCTCTGCCTAGCTCTGTTCCCCTATAGCTCTGCTGGAGGCCCTAAGCAGTTCCTTTATTAACCAATGATATTCCCAGCATACAGAGGGAAACCCCACATCAGGAAGTTGGGCATGGAAGAACAGGGAAATAAGTGGGATTGGGGTGCATGATGTGAAATTCCCTACAAATCAATGAAAAGAATTGTGGGAAAAAAGTCACAGCTCTTAGCATTGTTGTAGAGCAATTCAAGTTCAACATGAGTTTTGGTGGAACAAGTATTTGAATCATAGTGACCCGAAATGCTTTTTTGGTTTGTGTTGAAGGGCGCGTGTGTTTCTCTAGGTAGACCTTCAGTTTTGGAAAATTGTGATGGTCTTGGCTTCTTACTGCTGCTTATTCTGGCTTCTGTGAATTTCCATAAGGGTTTGTGAAAGTGGATCTTTGACAAAAAGCTTAAGACCATTTCTTTATTACCCTAATGAAAATTATAGGACAAAGCTAGACTTATCCACTAGCTGGTGAAGCCGGCTGTAAACGCTCGGCAGACTCTTCACTTTCGCCCGCTTTTGCCAAAGTAACAATGCGACCCAAAAGCAAGCTCGCAAATGGAAATAAGATTTCCCCGAGTGCTTTCCCAGACGGGGGCTTTCAGAGTGAGTTGAAAAGTGCACCGCCAAGTTTCTGACCTGGCAGCCCACGAGTTCAGCTGTTGTAGGAAAACACAGGACTCTGATGACATTAACAATATCTGAGACTGAAGTGAGCCAGGAAGCCTTCTCTGCCTTATTTATGCACTGTGTTCTCACACTTGCTAGCTGTAGCTAAAATAATAACTTTATAGGTGCATAGGCATTTAGGACCCTTTAACTGAGAGTTCTTTTATACATAAGGCATTATGAGAACACACCTTTTATCCCAGATGTTCCGTGAAATTAAGATACACGGAGGACATTTTAAATATCCAACAAACAAGGACCAGTCTTGAGTTGGTACCTAGCATAGATGCTTATTAAATTATATAACTATGTAAGACACGTCTGTAAGGCTGCACCACTCAACTGAAATCAGCTCCAGTCTCTGAGGTGAGTGGAGAGAATAAAAGTCAATTCTTTTGAGTGTGTCCCGCATCTAAAGAGCACACTTATATTTCCACTTAAAGGTGGTAGGTCGAAAATTCCCCAAACTCTTTTTGCAGCCTGAGACCCTTTTGAACATTCCGCTCCATACTTTCTGCTATCCTGGCTTCTATCAAACTAACCCCTTTCTCTTAAGTTATTGTCAGCTGCATAGTTAGTTAGCATGCCCACCAAATCACTGAACTTGCTAATAAAAGTGTTACGACACCAGAGCAAAGATTAGTTTTCTGAGAATGCCTGTATGCTGACATTAAAGCACTAAAACTACTCTTTGGAGCACAGCCTACAACCAGCAAGAGGGTCCTGCCCTATCATAAAAGCTTTTATGCCAAAGTCGTCAGCCTCATTGAAGTCTGCATACCCTGTTTCTGTTGCTCTCTGTTTTCAGCCCTAACCTGCATGCACAAACAGATACCATTTCGGGCTGAGTGATCCAAAGTCTCTCAGTCTCTGCCCACTCCCCAGTTGCTGGGGGTGTCTGCTCACTCCCATCTACGGTAAGAAGCAGCTTCTCTGACATGCACCAGGGCAGGCCTTGTACCCAGGTCAATACTCCCTGTTCTTTTGTGATCTTTTTGTTTTGTTTTGTTCCAGTGGTAGGTATGTTTTTGTCTCTCTTTGCTGTTGTTGGTTTTGTTTTTGTTTTTTTGAAAGAGAAAGAGCATGAAGTTGGGTAGATAGAGAAGTAAGGAAGAGCTGGGAGGAATGGGGGAGGGGAAAGGATTGTATTAAATTTTTGGCATAACATTTTAAATAAAAAAATAATCTAAAAAGTTAAAGCCCTGAGGCTTTGTCAGACAACTTTGGTGTTATTTGTCCCTTCTCTCTCTCTCTCTCTTCTGTACTGACCTTCTCTCCAGTTGGAATTCCTTCCTGATATTCCATTTTCTATTTCTTCTCACCGTCGCAAGCACCCTCCCAACCACTGGTCCCTTTTCCCTTTCCTGGTTTCTTGTGAGTACTCCAGGTTTTGCACACTCATCTAAGGATTTGGAGCTAGGAACTACAGATGAGCGAGAACATGCGAGTTTACCTTTCTCGGTCTGGGTTACCTCAATATAATTTTTCTAGGTCCATCCACTTACCTGCAAGTTTTATGATTTTGTTTTCTTTATAGTTGAATAGCATTCCATTGTGTATGTGTACCACATTTTCATTATCCATCCATCTTTGCAGGACAATTAGGTTGTTCCCATTCCCCAGCTATTATAAATAGGGCAGCAATGAGCATGGATGAGCAGGCAAGAGTGGGTTGGATATTGAGTTAAAGGAATGTAAGCCTCTTGGGCTGGCAATGCTGCCCACAAGGGCCATAGACTAACAAAACCCCCAGCATTGGGCACGAGAAACCTTCTGTCAGGTGGTTAATCAACACAGTCCTTATTATCTCCAAACAGTGTAGATGATTTGTGTAGTCCTTGGTTGCCTCTCAGAGGTGGAGCATAGCCCATACTGCTAAAGACACCACACAATTAGAACACAGGACTTGGACTATTTGAGCTGGATCTAAGCAGAAAACTTTTTTTCCCCTGCAGTCAGACTCCCTTGGTTCCAGAAAATACTATTCAAGTTCTCAAGAGAGGGAAGCAATTAAACAATCTTACCCAACTGCCACAGCTATGAACTCTGATGATTACCTATATGGCAAGATATGGCATATAGGTGCAAGAAATCACATCTGTGGCAATCAACAGCTGTCTAATTAGACCTAGGTCTCACTCAACAAGAGGGTCCTGGAAACCTAGTCAGCTTTATGGGCTAGTGAGGTCATGGACCTTAGAAAGTATCTACTACTTCTACTCACTAGACCAGCACAATTCCTTCCCATGCTCTACAACTTACCCTTATGCCCATGGGTAAGTGCAGAGACCACCGCTTATCAAAAAAGTCCCTCTTAACAGCCAATGGAGACTATCACAGAAAACCTCAGCTCGGCACAGTGCAGAGATCAACAGATCATGGGAAGCCCAGATCCAACAGGTATATCTACATCATAGTTCCTGCATCTATAGCTCCTGGAACATTGTGGAAAAGGTAGCAGAATGATTGGAAGAGCCAGGATACCAGGAAGTCTGCGGTGAAGCAGTCCTAGAAATGGGTGTACCAACAAGACCAGAACAATGACAATACCAATGCCCAGGTGGGAAAATGTCATGGGTTCTCACTAAGACAAAGAACTAGGGGCAACTAAAGGCTGCTGGGAGAAGAAAAATTCACTTGTCTCAGGGAATGAGATCCTGTTGATTGTCCAATGAGGAGTGCACAGCCTTGCAATCATATGCATACCACCAACAAAGCAGACACAACAGGTTGTACTTATAGATAATTGTGCATCCACATACATACATATACACGTATATGTATATAACAATAATAATCAAAGAAAAGAGGCTATCAACTTGAGAGTGGGAGGGCACGGGGGGCTTCAAAGGAAGGTAGTTTGGAGGCAGGAATGGGGGGAGTGATGTAATTATATTTCTATTTTTGAAAGTTCAAAATACTAAAAGCAATGAAAAAAGAAAAAGAAAAAAAAGGCAAGACCTCATCTTACATGATTCACCTTTCCCAAGACTTTGTTAGCTACCAGTCTGCCCTTGATGCCCTCCTGGGGATTTGACTTGAAACTGCTATTTTCTCTGGTCCCGTTCAGCCCACAAGCTGTAGGACATATATGCACACCATACCAACCTCTGGCCCTTGGTCACATTATCCAGCGAGTCTCCAAAGTATTACTTATAGACTTGTAGATGTCATAATAAGAATTTGAGGCCCTGTGTAGTACATGGCTTTTCAATAGATCTTCCCGCCATTTCTTATTGATTTTAGCTGTGTTTCTCTTCCTGTGGCAGGCTTTCCTTGTGTTTCTGTGAAAGAGACCTAAACCACATCTCTCTTAAAGTATTGTAATTCATATGTAATAGCCATACATGTGAGTCGTTTACTGCTGGACACAGTGTGATATCAAACACAGTCACATGATCTGTGCTGATCAAATCAATGGTGGGTGGTTTCTCTATTATTTCTTTCTGCTTTTAACCTCTCTTTCAGTTCCTCTTAAAATATGCACCAGGTTATTGAGAATAACGGCTCCCTACTGTGCGGGAAACACCAGAAATTATTCCTCCTACCTATGTTTTGTCGCCTGTTATTGATCCCTCCCTCTCTCCCCTGTTATGTATTTGTCTTTGTAATGTCATTTATTATTCTGGGTTGAATTATGCTCTTTCTAACTCCTACTGAATAAGAATGTGGCTGTGTTTTTGGAACAGTATCCCTTAAAGAAGTCTGTAAACTAAAATAAGATCCTTTGGGTGGAGCCGAACCCAACACTGTTAGTCGTATTAAGAAGTGACTGAGATCAGGACGTAGGGCTGGAGCGCAGGTTCGGTTGGTAATATGTCTGCGGTACAAGCACAAGGCCCGGAATTGGGGTCCTTAGCACCATTGTAAGAAGCCAACCCCTCTGGGAGGAGGAGAAGGGAGAGACAGTAGACATTCAGGCTCACTGGGCAGCCAGCTATCTGAATTGGTGACCTCAAGGTCTCTGTGAGAGACCCTGTCCCAAATTTGCTGAAACCTTACTTACCCTTGGACTTCTGGCTTCTAGAACATGGAGGAAGTAAATTTCTATTTCTCTAGTTACATGGCCTTTGCTACTTTGTTGCTATTGTTGTTCTTAGTGAACTCTGGGTGTGTTTTAGTCTTCATGGTAATATTTCCAGCCTGTTGGACAGCAACGCACAAGCTGTGGCCCATAGGACGTAAGAAGCTCTAGTGTAGGTCTTGCTTGAATTAGTTTTTAGGAGTGCCACCCAAGAGACCAATGGCCTTATATAACCATGGCCGTGAGCCATTTCCTGGAAGATCATTTCATTTTGTGTGACTTTTCTGAGTCATGCTGAGTTTTACAGCATGGATAACAAAATGCTATCCTGGAGACACAAACCCCAGTCAGAGAGCTCAGAGTCCACTCATCACTCTTGCTGGATTAAAAAGCAAATTCAATCACACAAACCCCCAAATTTCCTGCTGCTTGTAAGAGCCTGATGTGCCTACCTTGCTCTCAGTGATCAAAATGGAACCCCTCTCTAGTGAGCCACAGCCCCCTCCCTCAGCCCCTCCTCTGTCCTTTATGTCTGCCTGTTTTACCTATTACCCTGATAATTAAAAGGAACAAGCTAGTGGGTTCTAGATGGCTAGTTCTGAAATGTGCTCACTGAACCAGAGCATCTGGAGGTGGAAAGTGTCTGAGAAAACCAGCAGTCTATGTGTCTGTGTGTATACACTCACATATGCTTTCTTGCAGATTCCCCATGTACATCAACATAGCAAATCCCCAAGAAGTGGTACACTGAAGAAATCTATCCGGCTTCATTCTCCAGTGTTTCTCATTTTTGTTTGAGTAGGAAGTACCATTTTTTTTAACTTGATTTTTATTGAGCTCTACATTTTTCTCTGCTCCCCTCCCTGTCTCTCCCCTCCCCTTCACCCCTCTCCCAAGGTCCCCATGCTTCCAATTTACTCTGAAGATCTTGTCTTTTTTACTTCCCATGTAGATTAGATCTATGTATGTCTCTCTTAGGGTCCTCATTGTTGTATAAGTTCTCTGGGATTGTGATTTGTGGGCTGGACTCTCACACAGTACCATTTCTTTGAATAACCTATAGGTGACATTCCATGGAATTACTATTCTGTGGAAGATGCTTTAGGAAGTGTTAAAAGGGACTGGTCTCACCTGAAGACTAAGGGATGAATACCAAATGCTTTGCATATTCATAATGAATACTTGTAAATGTTTTAAAAAGTCCATGTAGAATTATATGACTAAGGGTGATCCGTGTGTTTGTGTGTGTGTGTGTGTGTGTGTGTTATTTCATTTAGCAAATAAATCTTCATAAATGACCTCATAACACCCAGTGCAGGTTCAGCATTACCTGCCATGGAAACAGTCCTTATAAAAGTGAAGTATTTTACTCATTGCGAGAGAAAAATAGATTTTGGCTTGACGAGAGCCGTATTCCGATTGCTTTCATCACGCCCCAGTGTCTTTGTTATTGCACTATCATAATCGTGCCCCTCTCTCCATATTTCAGGTTGATGACCTGATTGGACTATAAACATCTGGTTACACAAAACTTACACCCATTATATTTGTAGCCATTTAAAACAGGGAATATGTGCAAACGAACCCAGATACCCTCCTGTATTAGCTGTTTTATTAGAGTCATAATGCGCAAATCCTGATCTGCATGCTCAACTAAATGATTGCAAACAGTTTTTGACACGTAAATTCACGGCTCTTTCCCCCCCTTCCCTGCTTCCACTGAGCTTGGCGAAAGCGAATTGGTCTATTTGAGTTATCCTCCTTTGATTTCTCCAAGAAAATCAATATAATAAAGTAATTCTTTCCTTCCATGCTTTTCTTGGCTAAGCTCTTCTGAGAAGAGTCAGAACATGTTTTTTTTTCCTTCAATTATTCCAGGCTCGTTTGCATTAAATCCCTTCCAACAGGCGCCAGTAGATGTGTTCCCTTAATAAGGATGCCTCCCTTTGAAATAAGCTAAATAAAATTTTACATTTAAGGTGAGTAAGAACCAGTTATGAAGAAAATTGCTCAATATCTGTTCTATTCTAATTTCTTTTCCCATCAGAGCGTTCTACAACTCCATTCTGAGGAACAAGTGCGATGATGGGCCATGCATAATTCATGGCCCTGGGCCTCCTACACACCCTTGTTTTTTCCATCAGCTTTCTCCATATTTAGATAAGGTCAAATCCTACTCTTCATTTTTATCAACAAAGCTAACTTCTAAGGAATGTGACAAAAGAAGCTTGGATATTTTATCCTTAGGAAGAACACTTGATTGTGACAATCACGCAGGTCTCCCTGAAGATATTTAGAGTTCATTTTGTTAGATGGCAGGATTCCAATTATCTAAGTGGTTGGCATCCTTGTTTGTAAGGCTGCCTGGGGTGAAAGCTTGCTTACTCATTAGGAATAAAACAGGACCATGCCAAGACCCCAAAGAGTTTGTCATTCAATGGCATTTCTTATATGATTTTTTCAGAATGGCATTTTACTTAGGACAAGAGTTCATCAGGTCTTTGGCTACATGAAGTGCATTTCTATCATTTCCTGTTTTCCTTTCCCAGCTCAGTTTTCTTATTTCTTTTACAGCTGATCTTGTTCCTCATTTAGATAGTTCCCCAACTGGATAGCCACAGGAATTTCAGATGCGGTTTATTTACAGCGAAACCCACCATCTTCTCCTCCAAACTTTCCTCTGCCATGTAATGAGTTACACAAGCCATGAAATAACCCTGAACATCATCTTTGATTCCTTGTTCTACTCTTCACCACAACAGATCAGTAGCCAAGTGGGGTTAACTTTCCTTTATCAGAATTCTTTGCACTTTTTCTTAAGATACCATTCTTAAGATGATGTCTTACTATTATCGTTACTGAACCTGGTCACCTGGAGTTTACAGACACATTCACACTGGGCATTGCTACTGTGGGTCACCTCTCCACCTCCCCACTTAAAAATCTAGGTTGGAATTGTCCATATGCTTAAGGGGACTGTTGACATTCCCTCCATGGCCTGTTCTGTTGCCCAGTACGCTCCATTAATCACAGTTTTTGAGTGTGCACAATGTGAAAGGACCATTCTCTTGGCGCTAGTGATATGTAAAAAAGTTCTGATCTCTGCCCCAGGGAATCTAAACAATCTAGATGGTTTTCTATGGTGGGTGTGTGGCATTCCTACATTCGTACTCTTGTTAGAACAAATATAGAAAGAGCTAATCGCTTTTAAAACCTCCCCAGTTTTAGTGCCTCCCACAGAACATAAATTTTGGTCTTTGAAATTAGGATCTCAACAGAGGGTTGCCTTCGACTTCAAGGAACATCCAAAGTCAGCCATGATCCTAAAATTGTTTCATCTCTATTCTGAGACCCGGTGTTTATAACTTCCAACCTCATAATACTTCCTCCTTGAGGGTGTGAGGACTCAGTAATTTAGATGTGCCGGAGGAGGAAGATTCTGGGGCTACCTTGTGCAATTCCACCCTTCCTTGATACCTTCCTGTAACTGTGGATTTTCCTAATGGATCACACACAACACCAGGTTTTTGCATAGTATCTCTTCCAGATGGTTTTCAAGTTGTTGGGGTTTCTCAACTTCAAGGTTGCGAGCTCTCCGTTGCCTCTCCTGCACCCTACCACCTGCAAGCTCCTCCCTGTCCATTCTGTATCCAGGATTCCAGGAGTGAAGCAGGAGCATTCCCCTTAAACAAGAGTGGATAACTCAGATGGAATTCTCCTCAGCAAATCAGCTCTCAGCACCTGGTGCACTTCCTTTAATGAAGCCCTTTTCTCTCCATGATATGGCTCCATTTGACACAGAGAAGCTGGAGTATGTAAAATATTGTGTTTATCTGGCCTTTCTCAGAGGTACTGTCTGTTACCATTGATGTCTGCAGCAAATACAGCAGTGGCATCGCTGGATGTGTGGAGCGATTAGATTTATGAGGCACATAAACCGCAAAGCTTCTAATAACCATAATTCCTTCCTTCAATCATAATACCAGCATTAGTGTCATGTTTTCCAGAGGATTTTATGTTTCTAAAAATATCTTAATTGTGGTTCCCATCTTTACCCCTTAATTCCTTTAACTTGAAAGTGAAAGGCCGTGTCAGAGATGCAGCTGGAGAAACAGCCCCCACCCCAGCACCCACATTGTCTATGTGGGCAGCAGGCAAGATTGATTGCCCATCTTGCAGGTTTTGCAAGTAAATTAGATAATTTTTTCTTGGGAAAAAAAAAAGAGGGTCCACACTAATAAGGAACAACTGATGGACAAATCAAATGTGGGGGTGGGGAGTGAAGGGAAGAATCTTGGTCCTCCCCCTTCATCATCCCTTTCTCCTGTGTCTATGCCCAGGGTGATTCTGCCCAAATGCTTCTGACATCTTGTCCTAACCATTGGCATTATCTGAGAAGCCTTTGGAAAGATGCCAGCTATCAAACAATTTCCCCTTTGACCCACGTCCCAAACATTAGTTCAGGTGCTTCATACAGGATTTTTGGCTTGTGGAGGTTCTCTGACTTTTAAGGATAAAAGGAAGACAACACACACACACACACCACACACACACACACCACACACACACACACACACACACACACACACACACACACACCATGGTGGGGGGAGTGCTCAGAGGAAAAGTCTATTGGCAGTAGTTCACACAAAAATTTGTCGTTGGGCCCCGCTATTTACAATGCAACTTCTTTAGGTTACTGCAAGAACTATTGGGGTAAAATGGATGTTTTATTGTATCTGCTTTAGAACTGGAGAGACTTGAAGGAGCCCAGCATTAGCTACTAGAAGATGATGGTGAATAAGCACTGAATTTAGAGCCAGGATAGATGATGTAGTGGACTCAGCCAAAGTCAGAGAAGAACGGGGACTTTCCTAAGGAATGTTTCTTAAAGAACATTTTTAAAATGAGATTTTTGTTTATTCTTTGAGAATATCATGCAATTTTTATCATATTCTTTCCCCTCCAACTCTTCCCAGATCTTCCCCCATCTCCCTGACCACCCAACCTAATGTTCTTGCTCTCCCTTAAAAAGTAAAACCCACACAGATACATGGAGTCCCGTTTGTATTGGCTAACTACTCCTGAGCATGGGGCCTGCCCTGGATTGTGGTTGATACAGCCAGTGTGACTTCATTGGAGAAAACTGATTTTTTTTTCTTCACCCAGCAGCTATTTTTGATTGAAATGGGACTTTATGTACACTTTCCTTCCTCTACGCCCCAGCTTGAACCTGTGAAAGTCTTGGGCATGCTGCTATAGTTTCTGTGAGTTTGCATGTTCCACAGTCCTGCTGTGATCAGAAAACATGGTTTCTTAGAAGCCACCACCACTCCTTGGAATCTTTCCTTCCCACTCACTAGTATTTTTAAAAGACACCACCCCGTGAATCGACACAGATGGAAGCTTAGCCTATAGCACTCAAATGTATAAGGTCTGTGCATAATTTCATCCTGTGACAATCACCACTGTTAGCAGCTTTGTTTATTGTTGTGGATTCTTTTATATTCATACCCACATGTGATACTTTCCTGAAATATAATTGCATTACACATGTTATTTGTGGGCAGTTTTTTAACCTAATGTATTATGGGCAGTCTTCAGGAGAAGGCAATCCACAGTCATCTGAAACTATTTAATGTTTCTTTGGCATTCTATCGTAGGGCTGGAGCCTAAGCTACTCAGCTGCTCCTCTGTTGACTTAAATGGTCTTTAATATCTCGTTCTTTCAAAAAATTAATGTTTCTAAGAATGCCTTGGCCATGTGTCTTAAGATGCTAATGATCATATTTTTGCTGGACAGATTCTTAATAAGTGATATGAAAAGTTTCATTTGTTCCTGGACAGATCAGTTAGTTTTGGGAATTGCTTTAAAACTGTGTGACAGTTTTCAGTTTTCCCAATAACAAATGAAAGGGCTTATTCATATACTGCAGTATGGGTGCTACCATTGCATCTGGAGCAAAGCTAGGGGCTCAGATGAGGCTCTCTCATTCTCTCAATTTGCTATTTCTTAAATCAATCCCATCATTGACCTTTTACCATGTTGGTATATGTGTTCTTTACTTATTTCCTATTAGCGTTTTTCTCTTTTCTATAAAAATACAAGGCAAGTTTCATATTATTATGTTTGTACTAGACATTGGAAATAGTTTTCTAAAAGTATCACACTGTTTCTTATTGTACGATATGCTCCCTTCTATATGTTACATAATTTTGGTAAAATACTGAAGCTTTTTGGCACACAATGATAAAGATTACTTCTCTCTATTATTCGTTTTTGACATATTTAGTAACTCATCATGCTATTTTGGGTGTTTACTATGATACAAGAATCTAACTTGGAAAGGGTTGACTATGAGGAAGCAATGTCTGTGGACACAACAGGACAACTGTTCATATGGGCTCACAGTGGTTCTACCAACATGTATGAGAGCCGTGCACACTCATGCTGGACAGATTCCAACACGGAGAGGGGAAGTGGGCACCAAAACCCTCCCCACCAACGGCAGAGCTGTTATTGGCAACCGACAGCTGCTGGAACAGGAAGTGTCTGTTTTCTTTAGGAGTGTAGCCGCTGTTAGGTCTACCATGCTCCCGGGGAAGACCCCACCCCCAAGAATAGATGGGCAGCACAAATGGACTCAATGGGTCAACAACAAAAAGGACGCAAAGTTGGGTGGCTAGAGACTGGGACTGGAGCTGGAAGGTGATGAGAGAGGGTACAGCTGTGCTCAAACCACATTGTACAAAATTCTCAAAGAACTAGCAAGTATTTTTTGAAAAGAATTGAACTTCTCTCCAAATGTTTATTAATGACATCTGCAATACTTAACAAGTCAGCATTATTTTCCTTATTAATTTTAAATACTTTATGTCAACATTGCAGACTACCTGTATTTTCACGGACCCATCATTTCCTCTCTGTTCCATTGCTCTATCCATACCATGCTATCTGGGTTGAGAGACAGCTCCTTTAAAACACTTTTGAATCTGGTAGCGGTAGTACAATTTTTTTTCAGAATATATTTATTTTTCAAAAGTTTCTCAGGTATCTTAATCATTTGCTCTTGCAGAGTCACACAATTTTCTATTTTTAAGAATTGATGGAATCTGGGATTAAATAATATGAATGTATCATTTGCTCTGAGAATTGTCATTTTTGTGTGTCTTGCTGAGTGTGTTGAGGGTGCTAACTGCTCTTCTTAAATATCATAAAAACATATAGATAGTAGACATATAGATAATATGGGCCAAGAATGGGTTTCCAGACTGGTTAGACAATGACAGAAAAGTCAATACAAATTATACAGAAATCAGAAAGGGCTGCTCACAGAGGGAAGAAAGAGTGTATTGTCCATGGTAGGTAAGTGTGCACAGAGGATGAGAGGTGATGAGCATGGTTGATTAAGTGCAAGACAAAGATGTTGGCTTGTTACTGACTGAGTAGGGAAAGGCAGGAGACAGGGACTGAAGTGGGTTCCATAGTCTCATTCTTGAAGGAGTGGGGCTGAGGTGGAGTGTGGGCTTGGGAATATGGAGTCCTATGTCTAGACTGCTAGGAATATGGAGTCTAGCTATGTCTAGACGCTTGGATAGAAAGATTTTGAGGTCATTCAGCACAGAGGGAAAATGGTGAGATTGGCAGACTAGAGAACTCAAATCATAACTGATTGTAATTCCAACATTAGTGATGTTCAGACAGAATGATCCCTTGAGTCTGATACCTGAGGAGTTCAGGGTCTGCCTAGGCTACATAATGAAATCCTGTCTCAAACAACAAAACAAAAGTAAAAAAAATGTTCAGACCTGAAACCAGGTAGAAAGCTCTGAAAAGAGGGACAGGGGCTACAAAAAACCAGAGGTTTAGTTAGAAACATTACTGGTCACGAGGACTTTGTCAAATGCTACTTGCCATCTTCCAGCCTTCCTACTACATCCCATTTCTGGAGCCTTCTGCAAGGTATTCTGTTTGTTTGTTTGTTTGTTTTTGACAGGGATTTTCTGTAGCTTTGGAGCCTTTTCTGGAACTAGTTCTTGTAGACCAGGCTGGCCTCAAACTCACAGAGATCCGCCTGCCTCTGCCTCCCAAGAGCTGGGATTAAAGGCGTGCGCCACCACCGCCCGGCTCTGTAAGGTATTCTTCTGTATACAGTACAACTCTATAAATCCTAGAAATGCCTGATACAGCCAGTGTCAGGTGTCGGACCAGAGTTTGGTTACTCCCTCATCTCATCTTCCTGGGTGAGGTGGAACTGGAATAGGCAAAAAATAGATGTATCTTTCATCTTCAAGCAATTCCATCTCAATACACAGAGAGCACAGAACAGAAAAAGCTTCCAGCTTACCTTTTGAGATCTGGCACACTGTACTTTAAACCCAGTGGGGTTCTCTAATCACTCCTTGTCTTTTGTACAAATGTAGACCAAACTGGGTTTTTGTTGTGCTGAGTCTTACAGGTCTTACTTGGTACCCAAACTAAGGAAGATGGGCTTCCAAGGCTGTGGCCTTCCTTAAATGACATTAAAGTGTGTGGACATTGTTGGTAGAACTCTGGAGCGCTGAGATCAGGGCTACAGAACCCAGTCACCTGAAAAAGAATTACTTAACTTTCTGGAGAGTACAAAACACGGCAGCCATGCTTCCTGCTTGTTTTTTTGTTTTTGTTTCATTTTCATTTTGAGATATGTGGTAGGAGCCAGGTGTACAGGTGGAACACAAAATGCTGCTTCCATGGAAACTGTTCTATCATTATATTATGCCACTGTGCTCCCAGGGGCGAAGTGCTTAGAAGCACATTGGCCGACTGAAGTATGATCATACATGATGGCAATGGATACCATAAGACAAGCATGGTAAAGCTAGGATCTCATGCAAGGCTTCTTAGTAGCACCACCCAGGGAGGGATGTGTGTCATGTCTCTGTGTGTGTGTTCAATAGGAAGGGAACCCATCAGCACAGCATATGAGAGCATGCAAAGGAACTCTAGAGTTGTGCCATGTGGTGGTCCCTGTGGCAGAGTTGGGTCTGAAGAGCGTGACCTTTCAAGCTTGCGGTGCTGGTGGCAGAAGGGAACCCTGGTTAAACAGAAAAACAACCCTCAACTTGAGGAATTCTCCAGGCCACTTGGTCGCAGCTGTGTTGTGCGAACCTTTGGGAAAAGGCTGAAAACTCTAGGAAAAGCATGGTTCTGGCTGGTACCCAAAGGCATGCACCCCATAAACTGTGTCAGCACCCCATAAACATGCCACTTTTAATGGCAAGTGCATGTCCCTATTCACCACCACCGTTTATTCTACCACAAAGTCTCCCGGAACTTTGTTTCCAGAATTCCTTTTATCTTAACCATTAAGCCAGCCTTGGAGAGATATTGGGGTCAGCTGTCCTGGACCTGAGTCGTAGCTCCCCTGACCTCACCTGAGCAGTAATCTAACTAGCGACAAAGACTGTTGAGTAATGAGAACAGCCTTGTGGCAGGCTTCCTGATCGGCTAGCCATATTCGGAAAGCTAAGCCCATCAATCGTCCAATAATGGTTTATGAATGTTCACCGTGGGATAGGAGCACTTTAAAACATCTGCTATGGTGAGATAATGAACATGGGTAGGTGCCTGGGGGCAGGAGGGTGTATTAAAGAGACTGCAGGAAGACAGTCACATGGCCAAGCATTCCCACAAACCACGAAGAAAGATGCTGTGTGATCGTGTCAGGGAGATCAAAGAGGGGAGGAGACTGGTGTTACAAAACAAAGAGAAACCCAACTGAATCAAAGAGTAACCTACCTGGCCCCCAGGGAAAAAGAACAGAGGGAAGAGCGAAGGAGGAGCTGTCTGAGCGGGAAGACCCATTCCAGGTCAAAGAGTTCTCCACCTCTGAGGCTCCCATGGTTATAAGGAGAATGGTTGCCAACAGGAAAGCCAGAGAGGAACACAGCTCCGGTTCCAAGTGCCATGAGGGGAAAGGAAGTCAGAGCTTGTCTAGGCTGTTTCAGCCCAAATTGAACACCAGGCTGTAGAGGGGGCCAGTTAGCAAGGGTGAGGTTGGAGATGATAGATTAGTCAGCTGGCTTTGAGAAATCATGGAAGATGAAAGAGGTGTTAAAGACTGCAGGAAAAAGTCTGTCTTAATTTTGACATATACAGTGTGTGTGTGTGTGTGTGTGTGTGTGTGTGTGTGTGTGTGTGTGTGTGTGTGTGTGT
>PVIU01016174.1:0-46603 GCA_004026605.1 Ondatra zibethicus | reverse complement strand
TCCTCCCTCCCCCTTCTTCCTTAAAAGAGGGCATGGTGCCCTGCCCTGTTGGAAGTCCAAGGCCCACCCCCCTCCCGACCAGCCTAGGAAGGTGTGCATCCAAAAAGACTCGGTTCCCAAAAAGATAATACATGCAGAAGAGATAGGTACTGGTGTCATTGTTGATGGCTTCTCCGTCTGCCCCCTTTCGCCGCCACATTCAGAGAGTCTGGTTTGATCATATGCTCATTCAGTCCCAGTCCAGCTGGATTGGTGCGCCCCCATTAGTTTTAATTAATTGTTGATACACACACACACTATATATATAACTAAGTATACAAACACAGCCTATTCACTCTATGTAACATTACTGGTATGTATATTTACTTGGCTGACAACTTGGTGTTGGATAACCAGTTGGTGTGCTCTTCCCTGGAGAATACTACTTCCCCTGTTCTCAGCAGTTCTTAGTTTCCCATGGATCTTTGTATAGGGATGAGATCTTTTAGGATTTCTCCCATCCACAATAGCATGTTTACTGTTCTTGTATTTGTTAAGCTCATTTGTAGGCGGTCATATTGCTGAGATACTGTATGGAGCTTCTGACGTTACAGGAAAACGCCATCTCACCGCAAAGTCCTTATTTCTCTGGCTCTTATAATCTTTTCACCGGAATCTGCAATGACTTCTAAGCCTTAGGTATAGGAGATATATTACAGATGTATCCCTGAGACTGGGCTCCACAACACTGAATTTTTGTTGGCTGTGTTATTCTGTAATAGTCACTGACTGTTTACCTGATGAAAAGAGAAGTTTACTTGATGAGGGGAGAAAACTATGCTTACTGTAAGTATAAGGACAAATATTTAGAATGCAGTAAGGGATTGCTGGTTTTAGTCAAATCATAGATGTGGGTTCTCCTCCAGGATTCATGACTTTACTAGCCCTAGGTTGTTCGCTTGATTTCCAATACTAGGCATGATTTCTCTCCATTTCAATGGCTCTTAAGTCAAATTAGAAGGATGTTAATTACCAGTAAGATATGACACTACTGCACTCTTAGGGTTATTATGCTATGCTGTTCTGTTTGTTGCTGTGGTTCATAGGTAGTATAGTTGGGTAGGATTATAATTTGTTCCCCTCCTTTGGAGCTTTCATGGAACCCATGAAAGTTAGTCCTCCGTGAGGAGGCTTTCAAGACATTTCAAGCTCAAGGGTTCCTGAGAATGCATAGTCACTTCAACAATTAGGACTTATTTTTAACCCCTGGGAGACCAAAAATGGTAATAGCAATAGTATGGGGGATAAAATGTGTGAGCCCATTCCACCTTGTCTGAAGGTCAGAAGTTTGAGCTTATTCAAAGTTGTTGACAACAACTGTGACTACATACCCTGACTTAAGGTGTGGTTACTTCATGTTTTGTATATTAAGATGGCCCATAGAGGTAGATCTACTTCACCCTGACCAAAGGTTAGACATTCAAGTATACTTCTGCTCCTTTTTTTGAAATAGGAGGTTTGACCTAGGGAGTAGCTGCCTTCATGATACTTGGTCTAGGGTGGGTTCACTGCCTAAACAACAGAATGCTTTTCTCAAAGTATTGAAGCAAGTAACTGCTCTATTTGTCTTTAGTATCATGTTAAAGAAGTCTTTTGCTTCCCCCCCCTTTTTGTATTGGGGTATAAAAGTGTATAGAAGATTAAACATGGGTGAGCTCAGAACTCGGTATGCAGGAGACTGAGTGGCCCTCCCAATACTCTCCTATGTATATATGATCCTTTCTTATCTCTATTCCTCCTACCTAACCTTTCTAATCTTCACATCTCTACCCTGGAATATGCAAACCTGCCATGGCTAGGATGGCAGCAAAAGTCAACACAAAAAGGTGGCTCCAGACATATGGCAGCACAATGTGTCATGGTCTGTGACACAATAGCCTTTAATATCTTAAATATCTCTTGACAACCCTTGATAAATACTCAAAGGAGGGCTTCTCATGCCTAATGTTGGGAATTTTGTTGAGTGATCTTTAATTATTTGAGGGAGCCTTGACAATCCAGATAGCAAATTTTCATGTGAACAGTATATGTCTGTTTATGTGACTTATGTGTAGTTTAGGTATTTTTAGTTAGATTATTAATAGTATATTCCTTATGACTTCTCCTGACATCCTTAAAGTTACTTTTTCTCCTCCTCCCTTCTGTGTTTATTTACTTCTTCCTACCTAATTTGAGCCCCCTGACCAGAACTGTATTTGTTCACACAGAACATATTTTAGGATTTTGGTGTTCCTTTGATAGCCAAGACAATGCATGGAGCAGTAAGCTAAGTCCCACTGAAACTCACTTTTACAAATAAAAATATTTATATATGTTCCACTGATGTTGGTGGGGTAGTGGAGTTGCTTTTGGAGAAACAGAGTCTTATTCATCCCAGAGTAGTATCAAATTGCTATGCAGTTTGAAGATTTAGTGGGTGCTGATCTTCCTGCTTTCACCTCCCATATGCTAGAATTACAGGTATAAGGCACCATGACTTGTTTGTACAGTGCTGGGAATTGAACACAGGGCATTATGCATGCTAAACTAGCACTCTACCAAGTAAGCTAAGCCCTGCCTCCTTGATTTTTATAAAGGTAATCATTTCTGATGCATGATTTTAGAGCATTCAGCCTGTGGTCACTTGCCTCTGGTGCTTTGGTCCTGTGATAACACTTCCATCAAGGCAAGGACAGGAGACAGAAAGAAAAGGGGAAAGGAAGTGAGTTATGTCTCAATATCCCATTGAAGGGCTTGCTTCTTCTTGACAATGATCAAATTTTCTTGCATTAGAGTCTATATTCTATAGGTTTCACCATGTCCTAGAAGCACCTTCATCTCAACCTTTGATACTATGGGGAATAGACCATGAATTCAAGCTGTGTTTCTCACTTATGTATGAGAGTAAACAACCACATTTTAACCCTCTAGTCTATCTGTCATTAATTGTGCAACAGTAGAGAAATAATGTTGAATATAATTTAAGAAATGAGTAAACCGTACGGTAACTAGTCAAAAAAAAAAAAAAACTAATGGAGTGGGATGTCTTAGAAATTGATGAAAAACATTAAGATCATCACCATCATTCAATAAGTTCATCACCCAACGGGTCTAGAAAGTTCTGCTTTGTATTAGGGGACTCACTGTAGTTCAAACACCTATTTTAAGATAATTATTTAATTATTCCTTCGGATTGATAGACATGTACCCTTCTATAGTTTCCATCCCTACATAATTCCTAAGGGAGAGGAGAATTTGGAGATAAAGTAATAAAAAAATAGACATGCTTGGGGTACCTACTAATAGGAAAGAGTTTGCTTAACGTTTTTTATAAACAAAATCCTGGGTGATAAAGATATTCATATTGACTTATCTATATCCTTCAGATTGCATTCCCTCAAATAAGGCATTTAATACCTAGAAGAAACACTTATATTTCTTAATATGAGAAAGAAGAGCAGTAAAAAACTGTGTTGGAATCTCCCAGGTATGGAGCAGCTATTGTATTCAATGATAAATACAGAATGTAGCACTTACTGACATAGATAGTTATGCTACTTCTTCTATAAGAGCCATATTCAGGGAATCAGATAAAGTGGTCCACTTAATCATTGATCAGAATTCCTACATAGAACGATCAATCAATAATTAAAAAATTATGATTATTGTATTAGTATTTCCATCACATTAATGACTTTCTTATCTTAGGATGTATATCTTAATGTATATTTAATCAAAGGTTAAATCACTCTCTTGAAGTCCACTCAACTAAAAAACACTTAGCTCTCATAGAAGCCTAAAATTCCTTCATAGACACACACCTGGAAGCCATTTAATAAATGTGTTTGCTTTGAATAAAGAATGTAATATCATAGTCAAATTGATAGGGACTGATAACACCCTTATTCCTTTCTAAACTGCCTCTGTCTATGGGAGCCAGAAAGGGGGGGTTTGATGTTTTGAAGACTTTCAAGTTCTTTATATTTCATTCACAGTGTACTAAAGTTAGGAGGAAGCATGCACCTTGATTCACCAGTTTCATCTAGCCTAAGGATTATTGGCTTTTGTTCATGTTTTCTTTCTTGTCTAGTATTCTATCAGAAGTCTTGTGTACCATACAATCAAATTCATGTTTTGTTCCTTTTAATTTCATGGATATAACCATTTTGTTATTTTTAACAGTCTTTGATAATTGATACTTACTGATAATGTGTAGAGTATTTTCAAAAACTAAAATTAGCTTTCTATATGGATGATGGAGAACCTCCTTCAGCCAATGGCTGCCAATAACTGGAACCTGTACATTTTATATTGATGAAAATAAATAAGGAAAGGCAGGTTACAAATCAGAAGATTTAAGTAGGTTGGAATAAACCCCTTATAATTCTGTGCAAAAGGCACAGAATTTTCATGGTACTAAGGGATTTAAAGAACCTCTCAATATAGTTACTTATTTGCAATATGCAGAAAGAGTTGTCTTGCATATGGAAATCACTGAATTTGTACCAGATGATACAGAATTGTATTCTGCATAGAGAGGTAATCTTTAACCACTTCAAAGAACTGTAAAATATGGAATTTAAATAACTTAGGGTTCTGTCGATATGAGACACAATTGCTCCTGGCAGCACCCATCTATTCCTGAGAGAATATTGAGCACCGAATATACTCCACTCGGAACTTGTTTTCTTCTTGGCAAAACTGGCCTTTGGGCAAGGAACTGCCCATGGCTGACCACAAACTAAATACATGATATCCAGACAGGATATAAGAAAGAAGACTGCCAAACCTTGCCAAGACAAGGTAAGAATGTTCTGAAAATGTTCCTGCCTCGGAAAATGGTCTGTCAGTTACTCAAGGCCTTAGCTAAAGTTGGTTCTTTCAACGTTGCAAATGGGACTTTGAGTGATTGCTCAGGTAGCCAGTTGTCTTTGTTATCTACTGCACATTTTGGAAGGTGCTGGATTGCACTTTCTGTTTACTCACGTAATATTATCTGCCTTCTCAGGCCTTCAATGGGGTTGAAGATTAGCTAGTCATAGTTATTTCCTCTTATCATTTAGCCAAGCCATTAGACCCTTTATGATAGAATGGTTTTTGAAACACTTAGCCTATGTTTCTTGCTTAATATTGTTTATCCTGGTTTTAATTCTAGTTTTATACTTGATTTATTGTATATAGTTTTATATTGGGTTTGGAACTCTCTTATTTAAACAAAAGGGGGAGGTGATGAGGAACCTCTTTCAGCCTTTGAGAGGCTGGACCAGGTTGAGGTGTGAGTTTGAAGTACCACAATCTGTAGTTCCACCCACTTGCCCCTCTCTTTCCGTGCCCTACACCTTAATGTTGGACCCTTATTCTTGTTCCATGAGCTTTTCATTTTAACAAAGAAAAGCCTTAGAATACTCTATTCAAAATTATCTTGGGATTATTTGACTCGCATTCCCCCCATTCGAACTGCTCAGCATTATATGGAGGGATTTGGCCTTATATTTAAGCAGATATAAAAATCTAAGAGAAACAGCCAAGCATTACAAAAAAATATAATAAGATAAAACATAGACCATCACACTGAAGCTGCACAAGACTACTGAACAGTAGGAAAAGAGCCCAAGATCAGGCACAGACACTAATTAACCCTCTTATTTAAATTAGCATATTTTATGTGTATAAAAGATAAAAATAAAATTCTAATCATTATCTTTATAATATGTTCATGTAGGGCTCCCAGCCTTTTAAGAAAAAAATGCACATATTTATTTATAGATTTCCTTGACAGAAAATAGGAAACCCATGCATTCAGTATTTTGTTCATCTTTTGAATGAAACATGCATGTAAGCATGCATTCTTTTTACAATTTTTTTTTCTAAAAAGATACAACAGAGGTTTTATTCTGCATAGCTTCTTTGTTCAGCTGATCAGAAATAGCTTTCTGAATGCAAGTCTGAGCCTTGTCCTGAATTCAAGGCCTTAATTTCAAGAATGTCACAGATGATTTTTTATAGGGCTATAGACGGATAAAGTCATCTTTGTGTATATACCAAGTAACCCTGCTTTTGGCTCTTTCATCTCCTATCACCATAAACAAAAGTTAGGTGTGAATGTTGTAAAAACTAAAAAGAGCATACAGCACATGGCAAAACAGGGCAAGCAGGCTGCAGAGAGTTGTCATTGTAACAAATGCAGTGCTATGATGTCTACTCTTCCAGGAATTCCTAAACCTGGAGTAGATTAATCCCTACAAGAGGCCACAGTCCTTGTGTTCCCATCACCTCTTCATAGTTCTACTTCATCCCAGCTGGAATATTTCCAATGGAGATAAAATGTCAAAATGAGTCTTATTATTCACATTTAAATGCTTAGCTCCTGCCAAGTTAATAATTGTGTTTTCTCTCTACAACATTAAGAGAACACTACTATAACTTTCTTTCAGAGGTAAGGAATGAAAGCACAGAAGTTAGCTCACTTGATCTAGTGCCCTAGACTGTAATGAAGCTAATACCTGAACCCACACTGTCTAAATCCTACACTCTCAAATACTTCTACAGCTCATTTAGAATTTTAATGACAGATTCAAAAAATCTGAGAATAAAGACGTTTTAAAAGGTCAGCTACTTTTAAATTCAATTTGATAAAAAACTCATTTAAATGTATGTTAGTTATCACACTTCACAAAAATAGTAAAATGTTTCATAGAACATTTCATCACATTTGCAGTGCCAGGTGAAGGCTCACATACTTTTGCCTGTGAACAACACAACATTGAATTGGGACATGAATTAATCTTCTATAGTGAAGTTATAGTATTACTCCTCAGCCCCTCCTCTAACATAGTTCTTAAGGTGAGAGATATTATTATGGTTTGACCTATAACGTACAGTTTTATGTTCAAATCTGCTTATTGAAGTCCTCTTGTTCAGGATATCATACTATGTTCATCACAAGGAAAGAAAACCATGTGTTTTAAGCTATGGGTACTTTGGATTAAAATTCTTTTAGAATTTCCTGACCCATGTTAACAGCACACATTAATAGGATTCTAGGTGAACATTGGCATAAACTGATCAAATTCATTAACACTTATTCTACAGCCCTAACACACACACACACACACACACACACACACACACACACACACCTTCTATTCTATAGTCAGGTCAAAATCTTCTGTTTTTACATATGAAAGAGATTCTTGTGGTACTTGTCTATCTGTGCATGGCTTACTTAAGAAAATAACTTCTAATTTCTTTGTAAATGATGGAACTTCTTTCTTCCTTAATAATTACACATATGTTTGTGTGTGGGTGCATAGGTGTGAGTACACTCACATGCATATATATATATATGTGTGTGTGTGTGTGTGTGTGTGTGTGTGTGTGTGTGTGTGTGTGTGTGTGTGATTTTCTTTATTCATCCGCCAAAGATCACATGGGCTGATTTCCAGTCTTTGGTACTTTGGAGAATAGTATAACAAGACAACAGGTATTCAGAAATCTTTTGTTTTTCTGATACAATATGTTAGCTATATACCCCAAGTGAGGATAGCTGAATCATATACAAGAAGTATTTTTTTAATATTTTATAAATGTTTTCTATTATATTTGTTTGGGAGGGAGGGCTTGGTGTACACATGCCAACATGAACTTCAGGAAAGCAGAGGCCAACTAGCAGAAGTTGGTTCTTCCTTTAACTTTATTATTAAGGGCCAGCTGATTCCAATCCCCCGCATTTTTGGTTGTAGTTATTAGAAAATGTTAGACATTGGATTATTTCTATATTGTTCTTTATGGTGTCTTTTTCCTCTCTAATCACGTCCTCAGCTAAAGCTCAACTTGTTTTTGTTTTTGTATTCGTCTTTATAATCTTGTGATTTACACATTGCAAACTTTTTTCCTTGTCAAGGTATGTTCCAGTAACGGTCTGACTCTAAACCCACAACATATACTTGTCCCATGATCATAAAATTAACTGGAAAATTCTCCACTTCTTCTAATTACCTGCTCACATACAATAAAAAAGCAGCCCTGCTTTTGGTAGGGTGTAAAAATATAATGGTTTGGCCGGCAGCAAAGAAGTAAATTTTTACCTTTCAACGTCTTTGTGTTAGCTTCTGATTTTCAACACCATAACAATTATGAGTCTAGGAGATCAAATTAAAGTCACAAGGATCAGCAACTAGAGCATTTATTCACTGAAACCATCTTGACAACCCTCTCTTATTATTTTGGTTTTTATTTCTTTTGTCTTGTTTTCTTTTCCTTGGTGTTTTTGAGGTTTTGACTAAAAAGGAGACTGATTTTCTCAATAGCTATACTAATTTACATTCTTACCAAAAGTGTGTAAGAGATCAGTTTATATTTCTTCATATCTGATTTACAAACTTTAACCTTTTTTTATAATAGCCATTCAAACTAATGTATGATTTATTCTAATTGTGTTTTAACTTGAATTTCAGTAAGAGCCCTGCATGTGTTTCTGTGTGTATATACATGTACACATGTACAAAAATACAAGTGATATATAATTTCTAATTTGAAAAGTGACTACTTGAAATTGTTTTTGCATTTGTTTTTATTCGTTGCTAACCTTGTGTTGGATGAATGGCTGGCACACATTTTCTCCCATTCTGTGAGTGTCTATTTTTTCTTTGCTCCTGTTTCTCAGCAGAATCTTTGTGATTTGATAAAAATCATCAATGATTTCTTCTGTTTCCTGTGTTTTCAAGATACTTCGCAGAAAAATAATTGATTAAACCAATGTCTCCAAGAATTCCTTTATTGTTATTATTTCTCATCCAGACTTCTCAGGCTCTTTGTGGTTCCATTGAACCTTGGAATACTTACTGTGAATTGGCAACTGACATCTCCTCTCCATCAAAGAACACTTTTAGGATGTTTTTTAATGCAATTGTGGAGAAACATTATGGTGTCCCTTGGAGGAAAAATCTTTGAAAAACATTTCACTAGCTAAAACACTAATAGCACCAAATCTGACTTAACAATGACTTCTTGAAGTCAACAATTTTATAATAATTCTCCCCTTCAACAACCTCTCATACATGTCAGATATGTATTTTTAGTACTTCATGTATGGCTTTTCAATGAAAGGGACTTGCTCATAGTAATATCAAATAACCTACTATTAATTAAATAGCCCGGAGAGTGAGAGGCAGTTTTCATACATTATCAGTATATTTTGAAAGTTATTATTCTATCTTCTCTCTCTTTTGTATAATTTTTATTTATAATAGAATAATTGAAGAAAAGAGTTTATAATCCAAGACTTATATAACATGGCAAATGCAAGAGAAAACCATCATTGAGTGGGTAAAGATTTTTCTTTGAAAGCCTAGGACTTGAGGTCAAACCTCTACAACACACAAAATCGAATGCAATAATGTGATTCTGTAGTTCCAATGCTCTTGTAGTGAGACAGGTGGCATATGTAGAAGAATCTCCAGAACCTCACAGGACAACTAGTCTAAGATTCATAACGGGGAAATGACAATGACATCTAGTCTGAAGCAAAGTGAAATTTGTTAAATTACATTCAAGTTGGTTTCACAACATGTACATGTGTTCCCTGGCATGTATACGGACATGTACTACTCCCACACAGAAATACTAATACATGTCACATGCATATATACAGACACAAAATTAAATTAATAGCTAATATAACACAAGGAATAATAAGACTATTGAACAGGTAAGGGAATTAACAAAATGAAAGAGATGAAATGTTTTGGGAATTTTAAGACTGCTGATCAGGCTATAATAGCAAATGGCTGAATGTTTTGACACAGTTATAAAAAACATTAAACAAAAGTTGGAAGTAGTATCTCACAGGGTAGTAATCCCAGGTTTTGAGACTGAAGCTAGCAGTTCAGTAGTTCTGGGCAAACCTGGGCTGACACTCAAACCCTGTCTCACAACAGTAAACACAATAACATTTTCAAAAAGCACAGAATATGTACAAAAGTGTATGAGAAAATATATTAATAAAGTTTGCCAATCTCCAAATGAGACATTGTTTTAGTCATTGAAACTGTTTTATTTTGTTGTTGTTGTTTATGAGATTAATTTGAAAACCAATATTAGTGGGCAGACTCACGTGGATAGGCAAGAACTCATTGCTAGACTAAAGCAGTTATAGAAAATTCATGGAGATCAAGATTCTTCTTTAGAGTTATGCTAGGTGATTGTTTAACCTGTTTGATTTTGTGATTTGATAAGTTGACTTGTTAACTTGATACATTAACTTGATTTGTTAACAAACCAGGGTAATCTAGGATGAGAAAGCCTTGGTTGAGAAGTTGCTTCCATCAGATTGGCCTCTAAGCCAATTAAGGATTAATGATTGATGTGGGAGGACTCAACACACAATGGGAAGGTGGTCCTGCATTGTATAAGAAAGCAGGCTGAGTAAGTCATTAATAAAAAGCCAGTAAGAAACACTCCTTTCTCTGTTTTAGTTTCTACATCTAGGTTCCTACCTTGAGTTCCTGCCTGGCTTTTATTCTTGAACTGTCAGAAGAAACTATTTCCTCCCCATGTTGTCTTTACAGTGTTTTATCATGCTAGAACTAGAAACAAAACTAGAACAAAAGGCTTGATTTAAAGGATTCAATTCCTCATAGAATGAGCAGACTGTTGGAACAAGGTAAAGACTTCTCATGTTTCAATCCTGAATAAGATATTTTTAACCATGTGTAAGTTATACGACTATCTAAATAGAAAGTTGTACAGTAAAGGCCATAATTTTAAAATAAGTCTTTTTTTTCCTTAAAATTTTCATTTAAGTTTTGTTTCTGGTCAAGACAGAACTGTTTAAGAAAGCTATAACTAGAGAGTAATTGATGCAAGATAAAAATCAAAGGTGACAGCATACACAAAACCTGAGCAAGTTCAAATGAGATGAAGCCCCAGCATGGATATAGGGAAACGGGCAAGGATGTCTACCCCAAGTGTACAAGCTAATGAAACTTTGACAGCTGCTGGGGGAGCGAGAGTCAGTTTTCTTAAGACATGTGATCTGTGGAAGGTTGACTATGCTTCAGCATAGGCTTTCACCCGAGAATATTTGCTAACACAAGTTGTATTAGATTAGTTTTTTTAAAAAAGGATAAAGTGCAGAGCTAGCTCAACAGTTATAAATACTGGCTGATATTCTGAAGCAACCAGCTCAGTTCCAGCACACACATTACAATTCTCAAGCATCTGTAGCCCCAATTTCTGAGCATCTAGCAGTTTCTTCTGGACATGGTGGGCACCAGGACTTGCTTAGTAGTTCACAGACATACAAGCACACACACACATACACACACACAAAAAAAACTGCCCATGCATGTAGAATAAAATGAAACATCTGAAAAAGAGAGAAAGCAAAGTTGGTAAGGTAGGGTAAGAAAGTGGAGATGAATTTGGGGGGAGTTGGGGAGGGCAGCGTGAATATGATCAAGAAACATTGTATGAAATTATCAAGGAATTGACAAAATGTTTTAAATATTGGATTTTAGGAGATAGGAAGAACCATAGCTCAGAAAGTCATCAGCTCAGTTATGAATGCAGCATGGACAATGAGGGAATAAGTGGCATCAGAACAAGACAGGGGAGTGGTCACTGGGTGGTGTTTTAGTAAATGAAACATCAAGCCTTGAGGGGACCAAGGCTAAGAAAACTTGACAACAGTCATTGTGGACCCACAAAGCAAGGGTAAACAGACCTCTAGATAGAAAAAACAGGATTTTCTCCTTGTTTTGTTTATATAATATTGCTTTTATTACCTTTAGATATGAACCTTGTAAAAATTCTTGGTTAATTTTTTAATTACTTCTGTTGTATTTTTAATGTGGCTCGATTATCTTATTTCAACTTAGTCTTACTAGGCTTCATCCCAGAGATGCAGGGCTGGTTCAACATATGAAAATCTATCAATGTAATCCATCATATAAATAAACTGAAAGAAAAAAAACATATGATCATTTCATTAGATGTTGAGAAAGCAACTGACAAAAATCAGCACCCCTTTATGATAAAGGTCTTAGAGAGATTAGGGATACAAGGTTCATATCTAAATATAATAAAAGCAATATACAGCAAGCCGACAGCTATGATCAAATTAAATGGAGAGAAACTTGAAACCTTTCCACTAAAATCAGGAACAAGACAAGGCTGTCCATTCTCTCCATATCTCTTAAATATAGTGCTTGAAGTTCTAGCAATAGCTATAAGACAACATAAGGATATCATGGGGATTCGAATTGGAAAGGAAGAAGTCAAACTTTCATTTTTTGCAGATGATATGATAGTGTATATAAGTGACCCCAAAAACTCCACCAAAGAACTTCTACAGCTGTAAATACCTTCAGTGAAGTAGCAGGATACAAGATCAACTCAAAAAGATCAGTAGCCATCCTATACACAAAGGATATGAAACAGAGAGGGAAATCAGAGAAGCATCACCTTTCACGATAGCCACAAATAGCATAAAGTATCTTGGGGTAACACTAACCAAGGAAGTAAAAGATCTATCTGACAAGAACTATAAGACCTTGAAGAAAGAAATTGAAGAGGATACCAGAAAATGGAAGGATCTCCCATGCTCCTGGGTTGGAAGGAACAATATAGTAAAAATGGAAATTCTACCAAAGGCAATCTATAGATTCAATGCAATACCCATCAAAATCCCAACAAAATTCTTCACAGACCTTGAGAGAACAATCACTAACTTTATATGGAAAAACGAAAACCCAGGATAGCCAAAACAATCCTATACAATAAAGGAACTTCCGGAGGCATTACCAGCCCTGACTTCAAACTATATTACAGAGCTACAATAATGAAAACAGCTAGGTATTGGCATAAAAACAGAGATGTTGACCAATGGAGTCAAATCAAAGACCAGGATATTAATCTACAAAAATATGAACACCTCATATTTGACAAAGAAGCTAAAATTATACAATGGAAGAATGAAAGCATCTTTAACAAATGGTGCTGGCATAACTGGATGTCAACCTGTAGGAGAATGATAATAGATACTTATCTATCACCATGCAAAAAACTCAAGTCCAAATGCATGAAAGACCTCATGTGAATCTGACCACACTGAACGTGATAGAAGAGAAAGTGGGAAGTAGCCTGCAATACATGAGCACAGGAGACCACTTCCTATGTAAAACCTCAGTGGCATAGACAATAAGAGCAACAATGAATAAATGGGACCTCCTGAAACTGAGAAGCTTCTGTAAAGCAAAGGACACAGTCATTAATACAAAAAGGCATCCCACTGAATGGGAGAAGATCTTCACTAACCCCACATCAGACAAAGGTCTGATCTCCAAAATATACAAAGAACTCAAGAAACTAGACATTAAAATTCTAAAATACCCAATTAAAAAAATAGGGTAATGATCTGAACTGAGAATTCTCAACAGAAGAAGTTTGAATGGCCAAAAGATACTTAAGGTCATGTTCAACTTCCTTAGCGATCATGGAAATGCAAATCAAAACAACTTTGAAGTACTATCTCACACCTCTCTGAATGGCTAAATTCAAAAACACCAATGATAGCCTATGCTGGAGAGGATATGGTGTAAGGGGAACACTCATCCATTGCTGGTGGGAATGCAAACTTGTGCAACCTCTTTGGAAATCAGTGTGGCGGTTTCTCAGGAAATTGGGAATTAACCTACCTCAGGATCCAGCAATACCACTCTTGGGAATATACCCAAGAGATGCCCAATCATACTACAAAAGCATTTGTGCAATTATGTTCATAGCAGCATTATTTGTAATAGCCAGAACCTGGAAACAACCTAGATGCCCCTCAATGGAAGAATGGATACAGAAAGTGTTTAATATATACACATTAGAATACTACTCAGTGGTAAAAAACAATGACATCTTGAATTTTGCATGCAAATCGATGGAAATAGAAAACACTATACTCAGTGAGATAACCCAGACCCAAAAAGATGATTATGGTATGTACTCACTCCTTAGTGGACCTTAGCCATAAACAAAGCACATTAAGCTTATAGCTCACAAGCCTAGAGAAGCCAAATAGCAAGGTGAACCCAAAGAAAAACATATATAGATCCTCCTGGAAATTGGAAGGAAACAAGATTGCTGGGCAAAAATTGGAAGCACGGGAGTTGGGATAGAGGTGGAGGTAGTGTTGGGGTTGGGTGAAAGGAAAAGGGGGAGAGAGAAGGGAGAAGGGAAGGACTGGGGAGAGCTTGGGGTAGTGGGAGGGTAGAGATGGAGGAAGGGTGGATATTGAAGAAGGGAGTAAGATATCTACATTAAGGGAGTCATTTTAGGATTGGCAAGAGACTTGGCTCTAGAGGGGATCCCAGGTGTCCACGGGGATGTCCCCAGCTAGGTACTTGGGCAGCAGAGGAGAGGGTGCCTGAATTTGCCTTGTCCCATAATCACACTGATGAATATCTTGATCATCACCATAGAAATTTCGTCCAGTGGATGGAGATAGAGACAGAGACCCACATTCACATCAGAGTAATGGACTAAGCTCCCAAGGTCCAGTCGAAGAGCAAAAGGTGGGAGAAACTGAGCAAGGAAGTCAGGAACGCGAGGGGCTGGTCCACCAACTGAGACAGTGTGCCTAGATCTAATGGGAGCTCACCAAATCCAGCTGGACCATGACTGAATGAGCATATGAGCATATGATCAAACTGGAATCTCTGAATGTGACTGCCAATGGGTGCAGACTGAGAAGCCAATGATAATGGCACTGGGACCTATCTCTTCTTCATGTATTGGCTTTTTGGGAACCTAGTCTATTATGGATGCACATCTTCCTAGGCTGGGATGGAGGGGGAAGGGCCTTGGGCTTCCCACAGGGCAGGGTACCATGCCCCCTCTTAAGGAAGCAGGGGGAGGGAGGAAGGCTAGTGGGGGAGCGGGAGGGGACTGGGAGAAGAAGAGGAAGTGTAAATTTTTGAATGAAAAATAAAAGAATATGAAATAAAAGAAGTGTGCCACATAGCGGAGAATGTCATCAAGCTCTCTGTGAAATGGAAAATGGCTCTGAATTCATGGAACTTCTGCTTACAACTCTTAAGTACTAGGTCCACAGGCTAGCACCATCCTTCCTAGTTTCCACAGTGCTGGAGATAGGACCCACAGCTCTGTGCATGCTCAGCAATCACTGAACATGCACTGGAACTCTCTGGTTCCAGCCATAGCTCTATTTCATTTTTTTCATAATGCCCCATAGAAAGCAAACTCAATATGCAAGACAACTGCAATATATATAAAGTTCATCAGCATTATTTGAAACATGGTTAGTTGCCCTGTATTGAACAACAAGAGTTAGAAGGTCTCCCTCAATGTCCTTTTGAGCTTCCTGAAGCAAACCAAAAGTTGGAGCCTTGTAAATTGTAAAGTCTTTCTCCACTGAGAAGCCTCTGGTGACTGGTAATCTTCCAGGAAACCAATAGAAAGAAATGCCACCCAATAGATGCCATATGACCTCCACAAGTAGGCCTTATAAGTCTCTGCCAGTTGCTACCATCAGATCCTGTCATCATCCAGTCCTGCTTATACTGATGGTTCTCAAAAGCACAGCTTTCTTTCGGTGTTGTTGCTGCATTTTGAAGGGTCCTGTATCACTGGCATTGTAGTGAATACATCTGTACTTTTTTATTGTTTTTTTTTACATTTTTTATTCTTAATGTGTCCTATTTTACAGCATGCACAGCTGTGAAAGTCAGAAGGAGAAGGTCCTGCATTCTTTGGGTTTCTGCTACCTGTCATGCTGCACAAACCCCGCTTCTCAGCAAGATGCTTGCATAGCCAGAGTTGTTTTGTTTTAATATAACTTACAGCAATTATAAAAATCACTTTCAAATGTTTGCCAAAATAACACTTTTTGTGTCATATTTGGTGAAATTATAAAACTATGCTTGACAAATAGTAGCTTTCTTTACTAATGAGATTATTTTATGCCATATGCATTTTATACATGCCATTAAACATTTTGCAAACTTATCTGACTCATTGTTTGTGTTAGAACTTAACAATCAAGGAGTTCATCTCCTACTGAGTTACTGACACAATTACAACTCCTTTTTAAGTAGGACATAATTTTCAAATGCATTCTCTTCATTCAGTGGCAGAATTATCTGTGTAATATACTTTTTAATGTAAGTTTATAAATTGATGAGACATATTTTAAAAGCAATGCTTGACTAAGCTGCATGGTCATAAAAGTGTCTTCAAGCTCTTTAAGAAGCATCAGCATTAATCCATCTGTTACTGACAAAGAAATAAGTTGAGATGAATTGTACTTTTGTCTGTGCCAATTAATGGAAGTCTAGTATTATGTTTCTCTTCTAAATGCAGCTGATTAATGGATATAAGGTGCTCAAGTGTTTCTCAAATTTGTAAAAGGCAAGTCTACAATACTCATTATTAATCATTTAAAATTATATCCAAGAGAAGTCGAAAAATAAGAAAAAGTGAAAGTGTCACAAGGGAAAGAAAATGGAAAAGTCATTTATTATGAAGATAATAATGGTTACCAGTTTGTGATACTTTACTCCCAGGAATTTCAAAGTCTCCATTAAGTGTTAGTCCAAAAGACTTCACACATGTTGATTCATTTAATTCTTTTCTTCTGGGACTGGAAAAGCTTATAGAGACACAAATGAAATAGAAAATACTACTTTGGGGAACAAAACATCTGCATATTCTGTGACTGGTCATATTTCTAAAAAATGGAGTTTAAATTTGGGATTTATAGATACACATACACAGATGTATATTATATGTATATATATATATCTATATCATATGGATATATAGACAGATATGTGTATTATATAATATGTATATACACATGTAGTTGTGTATATTACTATATATGCATATATAAGTTAACATTGGGGAAGGAAACGGAAAACACTCCTTGGTGAAAAATTTTGAAGTAGAGTGAGTAACAAATTAATGGTTCCCTTGGGGATGCCACATCAGTTAGATCTGAAAGTGGTTGATCAAGGTGGACTGCAGTTGCCCCTTTTGAAGTACTTTCTCTGAACAATAGCATAAAAGCAGAGCTCTGAGAATAACTCCTCCTTAGCTGAGATCATTAGTTACCAGTTTAGAGGCTGGAGGCAAAGAGGATTTAGATTTGGACTCCAAAGAGAATGAGAACTAGGAAGCTATCTCCTGAGGTGGTTTTGAGCAATGGAAAACTGTGGAGTACTACAACGCCAATAACTATTAATAAGCTTAAAAGCTCAGTGAGCTTAAGAAGTGGAATATTAGAGCCTGCAGAGTAAAACAGAGATCATGTACTTGCTTTGCATGCTACAAATCACTTGGAAATTTTTTTTAAGTTGTTGTGGCATGCTTGCTGATCACTTCTCTTTATTTATTTTTATTTGTTTATTTTTATTTTTTATTTTTTTGCTTTATAAATGATACCATTCAGATTTAACTGGCTGCTGTGGACACTGAACTGTCAACAAATCATGTGTGGGTTAACCAAAGTACTTGGGAAAGTTGTAAGATATTCTGTGTGGTGACTTTGGGACTCTTCTTACTAGGAACCTCATAACTTAAAATTATAAACTGCTAATTCCGATAAAGACTATCTTAGATCCCTGAAATTGGTTTGATAGTAAGTGTCCATTTAACTCTTTCCCGTAAGAATGCATTCTTTTACACCTTTTATTCAGTTCTCCGTGTGGAGCCTCCTAAAATCTTAAGACACGATCAACATGCTTCCTAGCTTCATATCCTGTGGGATCTAGTTCCACCCATTTTACTTCAACTGTCATAAAGTTTACTTTCCTTACAGGTGAAATAAAATTCCATTTTCTTGCAGCTGATAAAAACATCCAATTTTTTTTATCCATTCATCTGAAAGTGAACCTCTAGGCTGGTTCCATGTCTTGGTTATTGTAAAGTGTCATAATAAACATGGATTTGCAAACATGTCTACACTAGGCTGGCTAGGATATCTCAGATAAGCTCTTTGCTACTAGTAATTCTTTTGCTATTTATAATTTTAATTTCTGTATTATGAAACCATATTATGAATAACTTGTTCGAATATTGATATATCTACATTACTACCTCAGCTTCTCTTCTCCATGAGAAAAATCTTGCCTTGGTCTCAAGGTCAAAACCATAAACAATATGCTGGCTACAATTAGGCAAGAGACACGATTTAGGTTGGATGGAGACTCCAGCCAGTGAGTTAGTCTACCTAAAATATTCACATTCAAAATCATCATCAGACATTTTAAGGTAAGAAAACCAATACCTTATGCAATCAAGATCTGAGTCCATATGCTAACGCCAATGTTTATAAACACTTTACTATAGTCAGAAGCCATTGTTGGGCAAATCTTGGTAACTTTTGAGTTTTCCACATAAATAACTTAATTAAAACACAATGCACTTATCTCCTTGTGGAGAATAGGGATCTTATAACTGCAAAAGATTTAATTAAAAGTTGATGATTTAATAGGCAGCTTCCATCTATTGCTCACTCTAGAGGGTGAGATTCAATTTAAAATGGGATCCTAATTTCATTTTGGAACAGCATCCTTGTCATCGGCTGGGAGAAAATGTCTCAAAGGAAGCAAAAATATCCCAGAATAGAGAGCATTGACTCTGACAGCCAAAAGCTGCTAAAATCTTAAATGATAAAGATTTTGAACCGCTTTGGTATTGTGAATGCCGATGTATTCAGTTGCTGATACTTAATTGCATATTTTAAGCTGTGTTCCCATGCCAGCTATTCTAAGTCATGTATTTCTCTTAATACATAAGATATCTATTGATATTTGAAAATAATAACTTTGTGCAATAAAATACTGAATAACAACTGCAAAATGGCAAAACTTATGAAATTTATTTTTGTCAGATGCATTTGAAAGTAAGAAAGGATGGAAAAATATTGTTTACTGCACAAAAAATGTCTCAGATACTATGAGGTTAGGAATTCAAACTGGCATCACTGATGTTCTTACCTCTGAAGATGCTTTGTTTTGTCACTTAGCATTTTCTTTAACAACAGGATAATGCCTGCTACATTCAGTTTTATTGTCTTCTTGACACTGGTATATATGCACAGTGTTTTTATTTTGGCCGATTGGTCTACCAAGGACTGAAGAATATTTACTTTCCTAATGCTGAAACTTCTTTCTCAATCATGAAAATTAAACCCATGAGAAACATGTAAAAATAATACTTGTTAATTTGTTTACTGATGTATATTTATAGCACAGCTATATTATCAATTGCCTGTTCCTAGAGTGTAGCTATAAATTCTTTAACACCAGGGTTTTGCTTTTCTTGTTATTTGATTTTGAGCACTCAAAACTGTTGTTTTATTGCAAATGACAACTTTATCTATTGGATGTATTGCTAGGGTAATACACATGCTAGATTCTGGGTCATAGATTAGGAAAACATAAAGAAAAGTGCCATGTTAGGATATGTCAAAGTAGTATATGTCAAGCTAAGCCCACATATAGAGGCCTATTTATTATAGTCACAGTGGAGAAGATGGGAAGTCCCCTACTACGAGCCTATTTCTCAGTTTTTAACCCCTAAGAGATTACCCTGGATTCCAGAAAAACAAGTGATCGTTCTCACCTCCAGAAGGAAATTTCCGGTCTCAGGCTCCCAAGCTCCAGGACACTAGAGGGCTACAGCTACAGCAGGTATTCCTCAACAAGCTGTCTCCCTTTTTTTCTAAGTATTGGGAGTCACATATTTCTTCCCCAGAATTCCTGACTTTCTGTTGCAGCTACACAGGAATTAGGAGACCCTGACTGTAAACCAGTGCTATGAACTACTCACCATCCAAGTTGCATGAAATTTTATTCCTCAGAGACATGGAAGACAGGATCTTTACTCTATCTTGCAGGCCTGAATTCTGCTCAGAGTCCCAGATATGCTGTTGTCTGCCTGTGTGTCTGTGTTACTAGGGTGCTAATAACACTTCTAATTCATGTCTTAACTAGGAGGACAATCCTCCTTAGAGTCTCTGGAACCCTGTGCCTGAAACCTTTCAATGTTCTTTCCAGAAGATTGTACGATTGCTCATAGTGGCTGTGCTTTGCTTTGTTAGCTGTTACCTTTGATGATTCCTGTGTTTTTCTTGGCTAGATCATCATTCACAGTATTAAAAGTTAGTAGTAACTCTTCTATTAGGATGTTAGGTTTCTAAAAGTTTCATGAGCATATCTTTCTGAATGAGGTATCTTTGCATACAGCTGGAAAGACTTTCTGATGTCATCTTAACTGAACGAGGTTTAAATTGGCTTAGAATTGCTGTTAACATTCAATAGTTGCTTCCAGGGCCATGCCTTACAATTTAAGTCCCACATACAAGCTTCAAAGTTGCCATTGTGTGCATGAGGCATATCTCAAAATAACAAGTGACCTTTCAATGCCGCCAATTTTGCTCTTTCTTGAAAAAAGGAAAGAAAGACTTTTACCCTTCCTGGATGAATAGTAATAAAACCAATAGCTACCAAAATGTTCAGAGAGAGAGAGAGTGAAGCAGATGAATAGAGATCCAGAAAGATCAGTAGAAAAGAGTAACACTGAGTTCAAAACTTGCTTCTATGATTTACAAGCAGTGGTCCCTAGGGCAGAGACTGTCAATGTTGGATTCTTTTCTATTATATGTATTATGCTTTCTGAAAGTAAGCATTTATTGCACAGTTGCTATGTTGATTTGTTCACGGGCTGAATTATAGGCATCTCATTTAGTCCATTCAATGGTTTTTTGGGGTAGGGTTTTCAAATGTAGAAATGTGCTTGTCAAATCTATACTAACAAGAAAGGCTAGAGACAGAATTAAGTAGTAAAAAAATCATAATGTACAGTGTAGTAGTTTAAATTTATAACAACCAATGGATACCAATTTATGAGATTAAGTTCCATTTTTCAAATTTTTAATTACATTGCTTTCTCCCCCTTTCCTCTAAGTCCCCTTCTTCAAACACCTTCTGTATTGCCTCTAATCTCAAACTGAGAGCTTCTTTTATTTTTATTACTCTTATTATACACACAAATATGCATATGTGTACACAAATATAAATATACAACCTGCTGAGTATATTTTGTTGTTTATATAGTTTCAAGGATAGCTAATTTGTATTGGATAACCAATTAGGGGAGCTTATCCCTAGGAAAGGTTAATTTCCCTCTTTCAGCAGTCATTAGTTGCCTGTAGTTCTTTGTCTGTGGTGAGAACCATTGAAATTTCATCCTTCCTTAGCATGCCTGTTTATAATGCTATTGTTCAGTTATTGTTTACACAGCCATTTCATGGCAGAACTGTTTCACAGCAGATTTCCAGGTATTCTGGCTCTTTTAATATCCCTGCCTCCACATCTATTGTATTATCTAAGCCATAGATGCAGGAACTATGATATAGATTCATCTGTTGGGGCAAGGCTGCCCATTATTTGTTGTCAATTTCTGCTTTGTATCCAGTTCTGGTTTTCTGTGATAGTCTCCATTATTGATAAAAGGGGGGGGTCTTTGATGACCGGTGATACCTGCATTTATCTGTGGATTTATGGATAAGATTAACAAAGTAGTTAGAAATTATGCTTGTTTAGCAAAGTGATGGTGGTAGATTCTCTCTAGATTTGTAACTTTACTACCCTCAGATAGTTTGATAGACATGTACCAGGCATGATTCCAAGCCTCTTGAGTAGACCGTAAGTTCTTTTAGATAGCAATAGGTTACCAACAACATGTGAGTACCACTTATTGTAACTTTACAGATATCTTTCCATGTTGCTCATTTTTGTGGTTCATAGGTTTTGCAGCAGGGTAGGACTACTAATTGCTTCCCTCTATTGGCTGCTTTCAAAGTAACTCTGGTGCCATGGAAGCTAGACTGCGGGAAGGTTTCCAGATTAGATCCAGATCGAGTCATCTGAGAGCTGTTGTCCCATGTGTTTCATGTCTTCAGCAACAGGGCCTTCTCTTAAACTTCTGATAGGTAATGAATAACAACAACAATACACTATGTTGTTTCTGGAGTCACTTGTTGAACTACTTGGGCCAACTATTTAGGCAGGGATAATGAAAAGTAAAAATAAGTACCAATGAAAGTTGGTAGCATTTCTTACACTACTGTGATGGGTTTCTATCTCTCCAATTATCACTTCCCTCCCAGGAATATGAAACCTAATATCTTCTGAAGTCATAACTTTCTAGTTTTAACTTATATTAGATCCACATCAGATGGCTGTCTGTCCTGCCTGTCCTTGGAAAACGTTCAGTTCTCAGCCAATAATGTCTTAATGAGCTAACCTCAAACTTGCAACTATACACACATACACACATATGCGCGCGCACGCACACACACACACACACATATAATCATATATGATATATAAAAGATAGACTTTTTACTTAAAATATGTACTTTTTATATATTACTAAATTGGAAAGTATATTCATTATTTTAATAACATGTAAAGAATATATTATTATGGTTCATGAACAACATGCATATACAGAATTTTAAAAGTTTATATGATGTGAAAAGTTCTTCTGTATATGTGTTGCTTTTATTGGAATAAAGAAGCTGCTTTTGGCCAATAGCTAAACAGAGTGTATTCAGGCCAGAAAAGATAGATAGAAAGAGGAGGCAGAGTCAGGGAGAAGCCATGGAGCTGCCAGAGGAAAAAGACGCAAGCTGCCAGCTTGAACCTTTCCAATAGACCACGAGCCTTATGATAAAAAATAAAATAATGGAAAAGGGTTAATTCTAGATGTAAGAGCTAGTTAGAAATATGTTTAAGTGATTGTCCAAGTAGTGATTTAAATAATATAGTTTCGTAGTGATTATTTCGGGGATGTGGGCAACTTGGAACAAAGAAGTGGCCTCCAAAAATAAAATGGCATGCCCACGTGGTCGGCTATATCTATGTAAAACCTGAGAAATATTAAAAGGAATTCTAGACAATAAAAAACGAAGTTTCACTGCACTTTTTCTTTTCAGATGTGCTCTGCTTGCGGGTGGCATGCTGCAGCTCCTCTAAAGGACGTTTTCCTGATTCGTCGGTAGCATTAAACAACAACAACAACAAACCATGTGATTTCAAAAGGGCGGTTTCCTGGGCCATGCTGGCAGCACTAAAACTCTGGCTCTTTCAGGAGGTTGAACACTTGAATGGGATTTGTGGACAACGTGTTACATGTTACTTGGTGGCAGTGTTGTTGACATGGTGAGGAGGACTCCCACCCTGCAGTCTCAGAGGCAGTGAATGGACCTCCGCCATGCCAGACTGGGCGGATCCAAAAGGCAAAGCGGTCTTAGTACTAGCCAAACTGTTTAACATTTTAAGAAGCTGTCCTGGTCAAAAAAGGATTACAGATGCACAATAATAAAATTCAGATGAAAAAGACCTCTAAATGGCCACAGCGTGTTCAAAAAATGTACATAAACTTGGAAGAGAGAAGAAATAGTAAAGAGACCGTATTTGTAATATAAAAGAGTACAGACAGTCATAGGTTAAAGGAGTAAAGATAATAAAATAAATATTAAAGTTGTAGAAAAAGTAGTAGAGTAAGAAAAATAAGCCATGTAAAGATGGAATATACACAGAGAGTCTGATTATATATATTATGTTGTTTTCTTTGAATTTTTGATAAGTTTTATATTATATATATATAATTTGATAAATATATATATTTAAAGGTATTGATTTCAAAATTCGAGTCTAAGGATTTGATTCTTTGAAAAAGAGGTTCTGCTTTTGTGTCCATAGAAGATGACAACCTGTGGATTAAGTCCAGACTAATGTGGCTTGATGGGTCAAGACCCTCTGAAAGGTCACCATGAACACCCCCCAAAATACAACACCCAACAAAAAGCAGGAAGCGGTTTGGAGAAAACTACACCCAAATTCCCAAGTATTGTCTATAAATGTTTGTTTACATTTAAAGAAGGATATAGTATAAAGATTTGCATTGGTATGGATCTTGGTTTATTGATACAAATTTATGGTTAATTTTGTTATATGTATATTTCTGCTCTTGATTAAGGTATTGAGTTTGTGCAACTCATTTAAAAATGTAATGTATAATTCATAAATATAGGTTAATAGATAATCATCTATAATAGTCAAGCTTGTAGTAATATTAGTTAGGTTTTCTAAATATATTGAGATATATTTCAGTTAGATAGCTATTCTTCAAATCTTTCAGAGATTACAACATATGGCTTTTAAAATGTTTTAAAAACTTAGAACTTTTAATGACAATGAGACACATTTGCTCCTGGTAGCACCAATTACTTCAAGAGGAAGATGGGCATCAAAGAGACTCTTCATGGAGTGGGTCAGCCATTTGGGCAAGAAACTGCCCATGCCTGGACTGCTTGGTCTTATGCTGTATAAACTAGACATGCAGGACACACAGAAAGATGACTGTTGAACTTGCCTAAGGGTGAGACCATCCTTTGATTTTCCATCTTCATGAAAAAGTCTGCCAGACATTTTTCAGGACAGAGAAGAAAATGACTGACAAACTGCCAATATAGGCAGAACTCTCTTTGTAATTTCCTGCTTCATGGAAAAGTCTGCTGGATACTATGGGCCTCTAGGTTGAAGATAATTGCTCCTACAATACAGAAAAAGCTTTGGGTGAGTGTCTAGGCAGTGAGATGTACATGTCAATTCTAAAGTTTTTGAAGTTGCTTACAATGCACTTCCTGTTAACTTAGGTAATATATTCATTCCTCTGGAGTCTTTGATAGAGTTGAAGAATAGATGGTTATAATTTTAGTTTTTCTTAGTTATAATAAAAGATAAAGTAGATATAAATGTTGTTACTGTAATTGTGGCTTGATACATGTATTATTATATGTAATTTTACTACGTTAAACTTAAAACCTTCCTTTCATTTAAACAGAAAAGGAGAAATGGTGTGGAAAGTCCTTCTGTATATGTGTTGCTTTTATTGGTTATTGAATAAAGAAGTTTCTTTCGGCCAATGGATTAACAGAGTGTAGCCAGGCTGGCAAAAATAAAGAGAGAGAGAGAGAGTAAGCAGAGTCAGGGTGAACCCATGGAGCCACCAGAGGAGAAAGATACAAGCAATCAGTTGGAACCTTGCTGGTAGGTCACGAGACTCATGGTAAAATATAAAATAATAGAAATGGGTCAATTCTAGATGTAAGAGCTAGCTAACAATATGCTTAAGTAATTGGCCAAGCAGTGATTTAAATAATATGGTTTCTAGGCGATTATTTTGGCGTTCTGGGCAGCCATGAATGAACAAGTGGCCTCCTACAATATTTATATTATTTGTATTTAAACAACAGAAGTGGAATTTTTTTAAAAAAGAAATTAACTTTTTTAACTTTATTTTACTTTATTTTCACTTTAAAAAAATAATGAAAACAAACTGTCTTTTTTATTTTACATACCAATCCCAGTTCCCACTCCCTCCCCTCCTGCCATTCCCTCCAACTACCTCCCTACCTCACTCCCATCTACTACTCTGGGAGAGTAAGGCACATTTTTGGGGGGAAGGTCCAAGGCCCTCCTTACTATATTTAGGTTGAGCAAGGTATCCATCCAAAGAAAATAGGTTCCCAAAAAGCTAGTACAAGCAAGGGATAAATCCTGGTGCCACTGCCAATGGCCCCACAGTCTGCCCCAGCCATAGAGCTGTCACACACATTCAGAGGGACGAGTTTGGACCTATGCTGTTCGCTTGCCTGTCCAGCTGGAGTTGGTGAGCTCCCATTAGCTCAGGTAAACTGTTTCAGTGCGTGTCTCCATCACGGTCTAGACCTCTTTGCTCATATTCTCACTCCTCCCACTCTTCAAGTGGACTTTGGGAACTCAGTCCCGTGCTCCAATGCTGGTCTCTGCCTCTGATTCCATCAGTTGCTAGATGAAAGGTCTATGGTGATATTTAAGATATTCATCAGTCTGACTGACTACAATGTATACTAGCTCTACAGCAAAGGATATTGAGCCTTATATTTCATGATACTAGAGAAGTTAAATAACAAGGTGAATCCTAAGGAAAACGTACATAGATCCACTTGGAAAGGGGAAATAGACATGATCGCCTGACAAAATTGGGAGCATTGGGGTGGGGAGAGTAGGGAGGGCAGAAGGAGAAGACAAGGGGAAAAGGGGAAGAGGGAGGATAACTTGAGGGAATGGTATAGTCCAGATGGAGGAAAGACAGAGGTGAGAGCAAGGAAAGCGATACTTTGATTGAGGGAGACTTTATGGGGTTAGCAAGAAACCTGACACTAGATCAATTCCCAGGAATCTACAAGGATGATCTCAGTTAAAATCTGAAACAGTAGAGGGGAGGGTTCCTAAACTGACTTGCTCTGTAGTCAAACTGATGAATATCTTAAATATCACCATTTTATTTTATTTTTTAAACAATCTTATTTTACATAACAATCCCAGCTCCCCCTTACTTAAACATTTTGGTGCTGAACTGACTGTCAGCATGAGCCAGTGTTTCTCTTTTTTCTTCTTTTGTTTTATCTAATTTCCACCCCATTTTTATTAATTTTCATCCATTAATTCTGAGCCTATCTCCTTTTATTTTTAAATGGTATGATAAACTCATTGATGTTTTCTTTATTCTTTAAAACAAAACAATAACCTCTGTATATGTTTTATTCCAAGGAAACACTTTGTGGTATTTTGTTAAAACTCATAGAAAAGGAGCATTTGAAAGTGTTAACAGAAAGCCTGAGATTCTAAATTAACATCAATAATATAGTTAACTATCAAAATCAAGTAAAGATAGATGTAGAGATGCGTTAATGTTCACAGTACATATTTTCATCCAATTCTTTTCCTGTAGAGTCTATTACTTCCCTAAAGTTTGTACTCTTGTCCCATCCTGAGTTCAACTTTGGAGATTTAATATAATACTGCACAGTATCTGTGTAGTTTCTCCATCTGTATTTTCTATCACATGGCTGAGTGATAATAATATTAAGAAAAAATTTTTTTTTTAGATATCTGGTGTCCTTGTTACTTTTTGACAACTGTCACAAACATGGGCATATCTGGGAAGGGAAAATCTTAATTGAGAAAATTCCTGCATAAGATTGACCTGTAGGCAATCTCTGTAGGGCCCTGTCTTGATTAATGATTTATGTGGAAAGGTCTACTTCACTCATGTGTTGCCATCTATATGCATGTGGTCCTGAATGTTGTATAAGAAAGCAGGCTCACAGAACCTGGAAACAACCTAAATGCCCCTTGACCAAAGAATGGGTAAGGAAAATATGGTACATTTACACAATGGAGTACTACACAGCAGAAAAAAATAATCACATCTTGAAATTTGCAGGAAAATGGATGGAGCTAGAAAACATCATTTTGAGTGAGGTAACCCAGACCCAGAAAGACAATTACCACATGGACTCACTCATAGTGGTTTTTAAACATAAAGCAAAGAAAACCAGCTGACAAATCACAATCCCAGATAATCTAGACAAAAATGAGGACCCTAAGAGAGACATAAATAGATCTAATCTACATGGGAAATAGGAAAATACAAGATCTCCTGAGTAATTTGGGAGCATGGGGACCTTGGAAGAAGGTTGAAGGGGAGGGGAGAGGCAGGAAGGGAGCAGAGAAAAATGTAGAGCTCAATAAAAATCAATCAAAAAGTAAAAATAATAAATAAGTAAATAAGTAAGTAAGTAAAAGCTGAAAAAGCCAGTAAGTAGTATTCCTCCATGGATTCTGCTTCTGATTTTTGCCAAGACATCCTATGACTATGGACTGTGATGTGAGCATGTACATCAAATAAAATGTTTTTCCCCCAAGTTGCTTTAGTTCATGATGTCTTAATCACAGCAATAGAAAAAAGCAACCAGTTCAGAAATTCGTACCCAGTCCATGGGATATTGCTGTGACAAATTTGAACATGTAATTTAAGCAAGGATTGAGGAAGGACTTTGTAACTTTGACATAAGGAAGCCATTGAGTGCTCAGAATTTAATGGACTGCTATGAAATCTTGGAAGATATGTATAAATACTGAAAGAAAAGTAGGCAATGAAGACCTGACTTAGAAAGTTTCTGTGGGAAGCTAGCAGGGACAATCTGGTATCAAGAACTACAATTATTAAGAAGACTCCCGCATCATTAAGGTGTTGGTTACACTAATGAATCTTCAACTTAAGTTGTCAGAGATTCATGGAGATCTGTGCTTTTTTTCTCATTTATTATATACACATACATACTTAGATACATACATACACATAGTTACATTAATTAGTGTATATTAAAATAAGTAAATAAATATAGCAAATTTTATTCCCAAAACTAATATCATTAGTCTTTCTAGACTTAAAGTAAGTTTTAGATATGTAAAAATTGATATTTTAATTTGTATGGTTGCTTTGCTCAATTCAGGATTGTGCTTGAAGGTCTTTCTATAATGATGGACACGTCTCATTATGTCCTGTCCAATTCAGTGGGCACAAGCCATATTTGTCTATTAAACACTCAAAATGTCACTGGTGTGAGCGAGCAGCTGAATTTTTAAATTTTATGTAATTTTGATTATGAGCAATTTAATTTTTAAAGTTTGTTTAATTAATCATCTTAATTACTTTAATTTTATCCACTTATTTAATATCTTTACTTTATCCTCATGGGAGAATTGACTACTATTTGGAAGACATGGTTGTTTGTCTTACATGGCACACCTCTCCACATCCCTATTACCCTACCCCTACAGTCTTTAATCCATACCACATCCTATCTCATGCTAGGTGACATCAAGAAAAATAAAAATAAACTATATTTCTTTCCCTCTCCAAATTGAGTACATTTAATGTGTTTTAGGATGCATGTCTAAAATGTCTTTTTCTTACTCTTACAAGCTTCACTTTGGTAGAGTACAACCTGACAAGAACATCGATGTAATAGCTCTGTGGGTTTATTAGATGACACACTTGTCTTTAAGATCGTCTTACCTATTACAACTTTATAAAGCTTTTTAATAGGGTGTTGTTTTAATGCCATATACATGAAAAGATAGAGGGCGGTAGGAAAATTACTTTCTGAATCGGCTGTGCCCTCAATTGCAGCAATGTTAATTTGGGATATCTTCTCTCTGGTGCTAAGAAAACAGCAGCAGTTTTATATTGAAAAAGTTATGATGTCAGAAAGACAAAAATCAATTGAAAATTTTAAGCTTTAAGTGGATAATATACCTCAAATACACATATTTAGGGTCATATTTTGATAATATTAATGTCCTCATAGGTTCAAAACACATACAGTGATCATACACAGTTCATTAAAACATTTCTTACAGACACAAATGTTTATAAAAAATCAAGAACCTGAGCTATTCCACTCTGACAAAACTGTACTATTCACATCATAATGAGGGCTTATGGCTTTGAAGTCATAAGATAAAAGTTGCACCAGACTAGGCTGACATGTTGAACAAATGTATTAGGATTAAATTAAGTAGTATATTAATTTTTCTTTGCCTGAAATCCAAACAAATGGAAAATTAAAACATTTTTGAATAGAATATTGTGTTTTGTTTGTGAGATAAATGTACATGAAATAAAGACAACAAAAGCCATGAATACATCTAAATAATTAGCTCTTAAACTTACAGTGTTTAAAGGTATATGTTGACATAGAGTTGTTAGCTTGTAATTCTTCCATATCATAAAATGTTTAATTTCCTATATTTATGGAGAATTAAAGTTCTGCTTTGTGAATTCTGTGGTATGTTTTATTGCACATAAAGCTTCTTTTAGCAATTTATTTATTTAAACTCCCAGCTGCAGTTTTTCCACCCCACTCTCTCCCCATTTTCTGCCCTTTTACCACTGGTCCCCTCCCTGTGCCTCATCTACTCCTCTGTTTCTGTTAAGGAAAAGGCAGGTTTCCCATGAGTATTATCAAGCATGACCTATCAAGTTGCAGTAAGACTAAGCACCTTCTCATGTACTAATGCTGGACATGATGAACCAGTATGAGGAGTAGTGCTCCAAAGCCAATAACAGAGTCAGAGACAGCTCCTATTTCCACTATTAGGAGTATTACAAGAGGACCAAGCTATACAATAGCAGCATATACACAGAGTGCCCTAGGTCAGTCCCATACAGGCTTCTTGATTGTTGTTCAGTCTCTGTGGGTCACCATAAGCCCAGGTTATATGATGTTGTGCATTTTCTTGTGGTGTCCTTGACTCCTCTGTGTCCTACAATCCTTTCTTCCCTTTCATCTGTGGGATTCCCTGGACTCAGCCTAATATTTGGCTATGAGTCTGCATCTGTTTCCATCAGTTGGTGGATGAAGCCTTCTGAAGATAATTGGAGCAAGCAACAATCTGGTCACAGACTACATATCATCTATTTCTGGGAGTCTTAGCTAGCAGCATCCTTATGGATTCTGCCCCCTGCCAATCTGATAACTCCTGTTCCTAACCCTATCTGCCCTCAGGCACTTCAGTTTTACAACATCAGCTGTTTCTCTGATCGTCTTTATAGTAAAAAATATGTATTCTAGATCAGTGTCAATAGCTAACTTCTGTTAGACTGCGTGTGAGTGTGTGTGTGACACACACATGAAAGTACATGCACATATGCAGGTGCATATAAATGTATACATGTGTGTGGAGGGCAGAATAGGATTATGCTGTCATATATCATATTCTACCTTTCTCTACTGCGACATGATCTTTCAATGAACCTAGGTTTGCAGTCAGCAAACCTCAGCCCATGTTGACTCTCATCCCGTGGTGTTTGAATTACCTTCATTCACAGCCACACTGGACTTTCAAAATGGGTAATGGATATGGGGATCTGAATTAAGTCATCATGCTTGTTCAATGTGTGCTTCTTTCTGAGCCATCTGCACAGCCTATTATTTTGGCAACCACATACTAACAGGAATATGGCACTGGAAAGATTGTGTTTAGGTTATCATGTGTGAATGATTATAGGTGTTCATAATTACTGATAATTGTATATTTCAGGGTTTTAGAAACATCAGAAAATGGCTGAATGAACCTTATCCATGGTATCTACATGTAGCCTATTGATAATCACTTTCAAGAAAAATTGAAGAATTTCTATCAACATATTTAATATTTCAACTGCATCTTCATGCACATTTAAGTGGAATAGTTTGGATGGAAGAAGACAACATTGGTTAACCTCTTCGTGATGAAAATAATTTTAGTCTTTCACTTTTTCTTATATAACCAAATTAACATTATGAAATATTCAAAGAATTGTATTGGACACAGTGTAGCAATATACATGCCAAGTATATACCAGAATACCTGAAGTATCAGAGTAAAACTAAATTTGCAAGAAGATTACAGAATTATTTGGTAAAGGAATTTTTTTATGTTATTGTACAGTTATCAAAGAATGCACATGGGCTCTCTAAGCATCCTGGAGATCCATACTTTGTAATATCTGAATTATCAACAGAAAATAGCAAATTCTGGCATATCAATAACTTTTTATGTATTTTAACAATTTCTGTTGTTTAGGTAGCCTATTTCATTCAAACATTGGAGAAATGTTGACTCTTGTGGCTGAAGCAAGTGCAAAAATTAAATGTGGAGGAAGATTCACCTAAAAAGAGACAGTTAAGATGGGTAGCAAATTGAAATTTCTGCAAGACAACTCATTGAGACTAAGGTTTCTATTAAAGGGAGTCATAAATACTTTGTCACGTTCTAGGTAACTCAGTCCTAAGTGAGATATATATTTGAACTATGTAGTTACAGTCAGATTCTGAAATGTTCCCTACAAGGTTCATGTATTTGGTGTGTTTTTTTTTTCTGATAGTTGTGTAGACTTTGACAGATAAGGCTTAAAATTTAGGTATAGTCCATGAATGGTGGTCCTTTGAAGGCAAGATTCCCTCCTGATTCTAGCTAGTCCCCGCCTCTTGTCACCATATACAGTGGAGCCTCAGGTTAAGGCTTCTGCCTCCCATAAACACCACCAAACCCTATTGGGATATGATGGATAGACACCAGTTGTAAGCTGTGAACTAAAATAAATTTCTTCCTCCCTTAAGTGTCCCATTCAGTCATTCTAGCAATGAGGAAATTAATTATTAACATACGAGCATGTGTGTATACACACACGAGAGAGAGAGAGAGAGAGAGAGAGAGAGAGAGAGAGAGAGAGAGAGAGAGGTAGAGAGAATTCTAGGTTTTATGTATAGAGAAAATGTAGTGTTTCTTCTCAATGTAGCTTATTTCATAAGTAATGTAATGTGTAATACATAGTGTAATGAGTCATCTTTGTGCAACATTTTCTGTATACATTTGTCTGTTGATGGACAATGACTTTGGATGTATTTCTTAGCTTTTGTGAATAGTGCCATAGAACAAGGTACATAGATATGCAACTCTGCTCACAGTAGGACTTAGAGTGCTTTCGGTTATACACCTAAGAAAGTTGTAGCTGGAATTTATGGTATTTCTGTTCCTGCCTAGCAATGTATTAAACATTCTTCCTATACTAATTTATATTGTATATTTAGATCATATGATGTATTTTATGGAGGTACTTTGGTCAAATTATTCTGCAAATACTAGGTTTGCTTTTCAGAATAAATAAAAAATTCACATATTGATTATTACTTTTTCTGTATACTGTCAAATTACATATTCAAATTACAGTTGCATGGGTATGCTATATTTACACATTCAGATTGCAGATGCATAAGAATATTTTGCTTGTTTCATTTTTTATCTCACTGGAAAGCTAGGAGTGACTCCAGAATATTTCTTTGTTTTCCCATTGTTAACATTTTTTATTTGTATTTTGTTTTATTTTTTATTGATATTTATTGAGCTCTACATTTTTCTCTGCTCTTCTCCCTGCCTCTCTTCTCCCCTTTTCAACCCTCCCCCAAGGACCCCATGCTTCCAATTTACTCACAAGATCTTGTCTTTTTCTACTTTCTATGTAGATTAGATCTATGTAAGTCTCTCTTAGTGTCCTCATTCTTGTCTAAATTCTCTGGGATTGTGCTTTGTAGGCTGTTTTTCTTTGCTTTATGTTTAAAACCAGCTAATGAGTGAATACATGTGATAATTGTCTTTCTGTGTCTGGGATACCTGACTCAAAATAATGTTTTCTAGCTCCATCCATTTTCCTGCAAAATTCAATATGTTGTTACTTTTTTCTGCTGTGTAGTACTCCATTTTGTAAATATACCATGTTTTCCTTATCCATTCTTTGGTTAAGAGACATTTAGGTTGTTTCCAGGTTCTGCCTATGACAAACAAAGCTGCTATAAATATAGTTGAGCACATGTCCTCGTGGCACGACTGAGCATCTTTTGGATATATACCCAAAAGTGGTATTACTGGGTCTTGAGGGAGGTTGTTTCCTATTTTTCTGAGAAATCGCCATACTGACATCCAAAGGGGCTGTACCAGCTTGCATTCCCACCAGCAATGCAGAAGTGTTCCCTTTTCCCCACAACCTTTCCAGTATAAGTCATCATCAGTGTTTTTTATCTTGACCACAGGTATAAGATGGAATCTCAGAGTTGTTTTGATTTGCATATCTCTGATGACTAAGAATGTTGAACATTTCCTTAAGTGCCTTTCAGCCATTTTAGATTCCTCTGTTGGGAGTTCTCTGTTTAGGTCTGTACTCCATTTTTTTAATTTGGATTATGTGTTCTTTTGATGACCAATTTCTTGAGTTCTTTGTTTATTTTGGAGATCAGACCTCTGTCTGATGTGGGGTTAGTGAAGATCTTTTCCCATCTGAAGGCTGTCATTTTGTCTTGTTGACCGTGTCCTTTGCTTTAAAGAAGATTTTCAGTTTCAAGAGGCCCCATTTATTAATTGTTTCTCTCAGTGTCTGTGCTGCTGGGGTTATGTTTAGGAAGTGGTCTCCTGGCCAATGTGTTTAAATGAACTTCCCACTTCTCTTCTATAAGGTTCAGTGTGGCTGGTTTTATGTTGAGGTCTTTAATCCATTTGGACTTGAGTTTTGTGCATGGTGATAGATAAAGGTTGATTTTTATTATTTTACATGTTGATATCCAGTTATGACAGCACCATTTGTTAAATATGCTTTCTTTTTTTCCCATTTGATATATTTTGCTTCTTTCTCAAAAATCCGGTGTTTGAAGGACGTGGATTAATATCCGGGTCTTCTAATCAGTTCCATACCCTTTTGTAGCACTTGAAACAATCCAGCAATCATAGGAGTCATCAATAGAAGCTCACAATAATATTTTCACAGAAAAAAATGGGAATAGAATTTTGGCACCAGAAGCCCTACAGGCTTCATTTGGTAGAACCTGTTGGAGATAGCTTGGTCCATATATTGGGGATATATATATGACAAACATGCAGTATTTCTCTGTGCAGAAAAGCTTCAGTCCCCTTTTGCTGATCGTGTCATAAATTATTTATATAACCATCATATAACAACTTATTGACTTCAAGATTTTAAAGTACCCTATTAATGTTTTAAGCATTTCCCTTTATTTTAACAGAAGTAAATTATTTAGGCAATATTAAAGCATTTTATGCTTTGACTAATGAGTAGAAAAAGTGCATATCATATCTTATTTTAATTGCCTGCTTACCTTATCCTGTGGAAATCATGCATTTATTATTTCTGGCATAATTAACTATGCATATAGTCCCTTATGGATCTGTTTGCCATTTTTACACACAATCTAGTCATTAAGACACATAACTGTACAGATAATTGGTAATTAGAAAATGTCACTTTTTCCTCGTTTGTAGTAAACTACATTTTCCACCTAGAGGGAATGCTGAATTTTGACTGTATCTTCTTTCTCTCTACTTCCCATTTATTTGGTCTTTTCTGAACAAGCCATTAAAAGGAATGAACACAGATCCTGATGGTTTATCACAACCACAGACACAAGTTCAGAGTTTAAGTTGATAGTGAATACAATAAAAAGCAACATTTCTCTTCTGCATATGCCGAGAGAGTCAGGGAAGAACTGACATTCAAAACAATAACCCATGCAACCTGCAAAGCCACTTGTTTAGAGATGGTCTTTTTTGTACACTGTGAATATGTGTTATTTTTATTGGTTGATAAATAAAACTGCTTTGGCCTAAGGCAAGGCAGGATAGAGCCAGATAGGAAATCCTAGCAGAGATATAGAAAAAGAAGTGCAGAGTCTGGTAGATGCCAGCCAGCCAGCCACTGAGGAAGCAAGACGTGTAAAAAGTAAGGTAACAAGCCACGAAACATGTGGCAAATTACAGATAAAATATATGGGTTGATTAAATGTAAGAGCTAGATAATAAGCTTGAGCCATCGTTCAAGCTTTTATATATATATATAAATTTTTGAATGATTATTTGAAAGTGGCTGCAGAATTGGACAGGACAGAGAAGCCTCGAAATATAGTCACTGCTTAAATTCAACGTATTAAGTTAAGGAATCCATATGAGAAAATGATTCTTTATTGATTCAGGAGTTTAAATCAAGTTAAATCAAGAATTATATTTGCACAACATAAAAGAAAACCTTACCTTGATCCTCTGTTGGTAATTACATACAGCCATATTTGCTTAGCATATGAAAATTTATGCAGTAAACATATCCCTCACCACATGAAGGACAAATGAGAAGTATATTTTCTACTAGATTAACAAAAATTGTGTCAGATTCTAAGACCACTGGTTCTTTCCCAAGATTGTACTTGGGAAAAGAAATTATTTTAATATTGAGGATTTCAAAAGAAATATTTTGTACTTGGGAGTTGTAGTTCAGAGATATGCAAGGATTTAGATTGTTCCTAACATAGCAAAGGAGGATGAAGAAAAGGAGGGGAAGAAGAAGAAAAATGTATTATGCTGTCTCTTTCCAGAGAATACAAATGAAAATCATAGGAGTGTTCCTGTACCAGGTATCCTAGAAATAATATCCTAAAATTACATATGAACTAAAATAATTATGATTTATATATAAAATGTTGTTTTTTTTCTAGCAGTAAAACATTTCTTCCCTGTAGAAGAAAACATAGAATCACCAATAGGTTTTTAATTCAAAGCACCAAATAAAAGATATACACACTCTCCTGTTTCCTCATTGCATATTGGATTCTGTTGGTTTATAGTGAATTAAGGAAGATAATTTCACTTATCTATGAATATTTTCACAACAGTGTTATACTAATCATTCTGTAGTAATATGATATAAGAATACAGTTCTATTCCTTCCATTACTCAAGTGAGCAAAATGAGCATATGCACTTATGCCATGCACCTACATGTTTATCATGTATTTATTCATAACTCTTGAAACTTAGAAATGATCAAGTTGTCCTTCAAAAGATGAATAGATTAACCCTTCAACATTCAAAATGTAGAAAGTTCTTCAGCACTGAAAAACATAAAATTACTAAATATGAAAAATATTCTGAAATAACACTGATTATATCCTGTATCCTTCAACCACACTCCAGGGCAGGCCCCAGGATCAACAATAGTAAACCAACACAAAATAGATTCTGTGATTTTGTTTTGTTTTATGAGTTCGTTTTTGTTATTGTCAAGTACTATTGTCTTTTATGTTTCTTTTGGTTTAGAGGGGTTATTTTTATAATGAGAAGAACTTGAAATTGTGTAGGGAATGAACTTGAAAGAGGGCATGATCAAAATATATTTCATGGAAAACATAATATAAAGATGTTATAAAAGTATGGGAGTTTTTAATGATAACACTGCGTGTAAATGAAGTCAATGAGGTATTTTTTTTAACCAGGAGTTGGTGGGTAGGAAGAAGGAATAGTTAAGGCATTGGTTTATACAGGCTAGAAAAATACCCTATTTAACACACAACATATACATAATTAAAATCCATGATGGATTTTGCTGTACAATATAAATTGTATATTTAATAATATACAAATACAAAGAGGATAATAATGATTCAGTGCAAGTTCAACAGTTTAACAAATATATTCCTCTTAGGTAATAATAATTGGGGAGGTTTTATATGTATGAAGGCAGAGATAGTGATTTTATAGAAAACTAGAAAAAACAAGTCTCATTTATTAACAATGTTTCATTAAATTATAAAATCTAATTTCTTCTAGGGACTTAAAATTCTCCAAATAAAGTCTATTTCCAAAAAAAATGATAGAACAATCTATCACAAAGAAGCTTGAAGCTAAAGGCAGCTTCCAAGCTCTGTCCATATTCCTATGAAGACAGATGTCTAACCTACCAGTAGACAGAAGGATGTATGGATATCTTATGTATTTAATATGCCAAAATATGAAGTTATATGTAGATTGTAAAGTAATTTATGGAAGGCTAATTTGTCATTTGAGAGTAAAGCGTGGCTTTGGGGATCTATAAAAGGTTTAAAATTCTTCCTAGGTCTTTTAAGGGTCACTAGAGAACAGATAAATCACAAAGTAATAACATAGGTGTATTCATTTCTTGTGCTTGCTTAAGGAGACTAATTTTCTCAGTATAAATTAAACATAGGCTGTTACTTTTTATCAGAAGGTTATCACTCATGTTTAACCTTAAACTTTGAGTGTTCCTTGAAAGACTCCTTGAGACCTTGAAAAGGAAACTTCCCTCAGCTCAATGGCACATAGACAATAGAGCCCAGAGTCAAGCAGCAAGAACCCTTGAAAGTGGAAATAAAGCAAGAGAAAGCAGAGGGGATGAACCTGTCAATAGGAGTCTGATGTTGCAGTTAAGTAGACATGGATTCACACGTAATCTCCTCTCTTGTAGTAGTCATGCATTAAGGAACCTCTATCTCCCATTTTACATGGAGAGTTATTCTATTTTTAATGGTAGATGTTTTTTAATTGTAGTGGTTTTTCTAAAGTAAATGAGTCAGAGATTGCTTATCTTTGTAGGTAAGTATTAGGAATAAATGACCAGTACTTTATCATTGAAAATTTGAGCAAAAAAAAAAAATACATTCAGGAGAAAAGGCAAATTATAGTCCGATAAGTGGGTGAAGGGCTGACAGAGAGATTCATGTGGTGACAGACTATCTTTATGGCCTCTCTTTTAGATGCATTCCTAGATCTTAGCACATTTTATGGACCCTGAAGTTCTAATGTGAGGACATCTGTTTTACAGCCAATGAATCAAACGAATGATTCCCAGGGGGCTCTAAAAACTCAGAGTTTGCCTTGCAATTTGTGTTAAATGATTTTAAGTAGATTTTCTACCTAAATGGGGGACTCCAAAGAAGGCATAAAATGATTGTGTGTGGCTCTAGAGGGTTTTTTTTTGCTGTTGTGGCCCTAGGATCACATGCAGTCTTCCTATCAAAGAAAACTGGACATACTTTGACAATTTAGAAACAAAAGCAGAGTTGCTTCAGAGTAAATTTTACTGAGTAGTCTAAGTTTAAACTTTACAATATAATAATTTTACAGGGAATTAGTTAGATCACTGAGCAACAACTGTTTCTGTAATGGGCCAGTTAGGGTTTTCAGTCACACAGCAATGTGAAATCTTCTACAGCTATTCTAGAATCTCCTGGTAGTTGGGAAGCCTAGGCCTTAGGAAAATGTATGGCTGTAGCCATGTGTCATTAACATTTTAATTAGAAAGCAGGTAATGACCTAGGGTTAGTCTCCAAACTGTAGTGTGGAGACCCTCCAGTTTTAAGTGTAGTTTTAATATATGAAATAACAGAATCAGCTTAATTTGCATAAAACTAATAACAAATAGTAAAACATACAGCTATGTAAATAAATATTTAATTTTCCAGATTTCAAATCTATATTTGTGGATTTCCCATCTCATTTACATACATGGACTCAGACATCATGGCGTGGAAAGAAAGAGAATTAAGAGAAATGACAACATTTATACTATGATTTATCATTTGATTCAGAATGAAGGACACCCAGAAATGGTTTTCTGAACTAATATAGTCATATCATCAAATGTAAATCATTAACTTTCCCAGATAGTTACAAATTCTGAAGAAGTCTTTGCAATGTTGAAGAATTTTAAAGTATTTGAAACAAATTGTTTACATTTTCTTGTCATTTTATGACCTACTATTTGTCAAAATAGTTCATAATTATGACTTGATGAATCTTACCCATGTTACAGAGTACGTGAAAATCATAGCTTAACAGAGACTCTGGGCAATTTTTAAAGCATGTTTATTTTCAGCTCTCCTAACCTCTTCCCCCCTGTAAACAAGAACTTTGACCCATTTCCTAGAGAGCTAATTTTAGTGCAGTATCTGAATTTGGAAAGGCCGATGTGTGATTTCAGACAAGAAGCTTACATTTATGTCCCTCATTCTTCTTGAATGAAAGCTGGTAACACAGTATCCTGGTTAAGTTTCTATTACTATGATAAAGACCAAAAGCAAAAGCAACTTGGGGAAAACAGTGGGCTTCCATATCTGAGATCACAGTATATTGAGGTAGAAGCATGGAGGGAGGAATTAAAACGGAAGCCTTGGAGGAGTGCTATGTATAGACATGCTCCTCATGGTGTGTGTGTTTGTGTGTGTGTGTGTGTGTGTGTGTGTGTGTGTGTGTGTGTGTGTAACTTAGAAACACTTTTACAAGGGTAATATCTCCCCCAATGGACTTGGCATTCATACACTAACTAGCAATAAAAACATTTTCACAGACTTGCCTATAGGCAATCTGATAGAAGTATGAGATACTGATTCCCAGATTACTCTAGCATGTATCAAGTTGAGAAAAGAAAAAAACATAACCAAGACAATGATGATGCATGCTTCTTTCTTTTTTCTTTTATTAAAAGAAATAACTTAGGCAATCCCTAATGTTCTTAAAAGTATCAAGCCACTGAGCATTTAGCAAATGTTTGATATTACCATTCATTTTAAAATTCCTAGTTTACATGGTATTAGAATATATAGCATGCAGATTCTAGTTCCAATTTCCAGTTAAAAGTATTCTCTAAGAATATTTTAAAAGAAAACTGGAAAAACATATTTATTAACAAAATATTATTTTTATTTTACTGTTCTTCCATTTTTAAGGGGACACTTGTAGAAATTAACTCGACACGGAAATAACCAGGCAAGCTAAAGGATAAAACAATTATATTTTTATTTATTATAAGGGGAAAACTCACAAAACAGGACCGGGAAGTCCAAGCTCAGCTGTTTGTGTGAGTACCACACAGAGAGAGCAAAAGCACCTCATCTTTCTTCAGTTTTCTCTCAGGCTCCAGAAAGCTATACCTTAAATGAGATCCACCTCTTAAATACAACAGGCTAACAAGGTTTCTCCATCAGACACTTGTGATTTTGTTTCAAAAGATCACTATGTCCATATTTAAGCCTGAAGGGATAGAGGCTTTGAAGAAGTTATTGCCGTAACAATGGAAGAAATCATAGAGGATTGGGATGTATGTCACGAGTACTTGTAGAAATGGTCATGTAATAGATGTGTGGTGTGCAAAATACAATTAACAGCTTTTACTATTGATTTGAATACAAGGTATAAAGGGATAAATAATTGATGGGCTAACTGGCGTTTTAGTCTAATTTTGCTGATAAAATGGAACTGGCATGAATTGGTATGGCATAGGTTATATGAGAAAGTGGTGTGAAAGCTAGGACGAAATAAAACAGTTTGGTTGTGTATATTCATATTTCAACCTGATAGGATGCACTTTCTTCCACTTAAACAAAACATTAAAACAACAAATCATGTCATGTTTATATTGAATTGAGAATAATAATAAATAATAATAGGTAATGAGAAAGTAATAACATATGTGGTTTATTTTATGTCCAGTTAAAGCCAACAAATTTAGGTAGGTTATAAACACTACCACATTACTTGAGAAATTGAGTAGCTATACATTCTAATATCTTGTGCAGGTAGTGGCAGAAAGTGCTACAGAAAAAAAAATTTCTCTGTGGCCCCAGAATGAGAGTTGCACATTGTGAAAACCATGTCTAAAGGAGATCGAAATACAAGACTAACTAACTCTGTAAAATGGAGAATGTTCACTTAATCTGTGGGGACCTGGTTTGCTAAGTTTTAAGGTAGAAATGAGTGAAGCATGCTAGAAAAAAACAAATACATTACTCCAGTAGATAGTAGACTCAACCTTCAATTGAGAGTTCCAACCTTCCCTTCCTGATATTCTGTCCTCATATTACGATTTTCTTATCAGCAACATTTGAAAGCAAGTTGCCTTTGGCACAGCTCCTACAACCTCCTTCTTATTGGATCTACATAAATGGCTACTCTGGCTGGTGTTATGAATCAAGGACATGGATGTGTCTGTTTAGAGCTAGATAGATGTTTATAAATTCTAGGGACTTAGGAGTCTATATTGATTAAACACCTCTTGGGATTTAATAAGACTAGTTGTGCAAAGTGTGTACTCAAAAAGAACCTTGAGAGTAGACTTCTCATAGACATACAAAGAGTGATTAAGAGTCTAGGATGGAAACACAAAAGAGACCAAACTGAGAAGAGACATGAAAATAATGAAGATCAAACTAAGCAGTTTCAAAGGGGAAGGAGGTATGAGTCGGTAAAGTAGTAAAAGAATAAGTGGTTTAGAAAATATTGGAATTCGATCAAGTAAACTTGTGGATTTGTTTTATATTTAGGTATCTACAATTTCATGTTTGAGATTAATTTCTATGAAATCATGTCTTCAAATTGTCAAACAGCAATCACAAAAGACATCAAACTTAATGATAGGAGACAACAAATTAACTTATTAAATTGAAATCTGCACATAAAGGAACCCTGATTTTATCCTTAGAGAAAATGTTAAAATAACTGTGATATTGTATATTTTATATCTGTGATATTAATAGGAATTAGAAACTGGTATTATTTATAAAAATGCTGATAAGCAGGAATATGGAAACATTAGGTCCCCAATAGTGGATTTTAACCAAACAAACACAAGAAACAGCCCACTAGAAATCACTGAAATTGGATATGGACAAATCCAGTACCAATCCAGGTATTCCCCTACTTACCAATTTGTGAGCATTGTAAAAAACTCATGCACAGATCCCAGGAATGCCAAGTCCAAGGTGTTCTTAGAAACATTGTATCATATAAGCAGAGAACTAAAATCAACCTATCTGTCTTGAGAGAATAATAAATAAAATACAGTGTATTTAATAAATATGACACAATACAGCAGAAATAATGAGTAAAAGTTATACACAGTAAATGAATTGAACAGAAAGATGATGCTCAATGGAAAATATGAAATCTTGGTCAATAATATTTGGTTCAACTATGAGCCAGGAAAACTATATTATATGTTTAATGTATATACGTGCTTCAGGTCACATGTTAAACACTTTTTGATGGCCTCATTTGTGTGAATGGTGTGAATAGATGGAAAAGGAATTATACTTTATAGGATAATAAGAAAAAGTTAACCTGGAACAGACATGGCTCACATGGAATTTAGAGTGTATAAAGGTATAGTTGTGTGTATAAAATTTCTTTATAAGTCCTTCTCATAATAAATATTAGAAGACTTTATATTTTCTTTATCAATGTCCCTTCTAAAAATTCTTTAATTTCATTTCTTTACTGATAAAGGATGACCAGAAAAGCAGTCTCAATAACACCCGCATTGATCTTTGTTTATACTCTGTTCATTAAACAGAGGCCAACCTTCTCATTTAAAGCTTTTCCTACTGACATTCCTTAAAGCAGGTAGATTTGAGTGCTCTGCAATGGAAAGAGGGGAGAAGTAACTCTGCTATTTTTGCAAGCTACCACTCTTCTGTTATTGCATATAAAGCTTGTGTGTATAAGAAAAAGAAAGAATTTTCTTACCAAATAATGTATATAATGAGTAATATAGAAATCTACAAGTGTATAGATGAATATACAAAACTGTAGAGTAATCCCATGCACTCTTTTAAACATGAATCAATATCTTAAAATTCCAATATGCAGTGAACTCAGTTAGACAAAGGAGAAATTGTAGATTTTCAAAGTACTGGCCAAATCAAAAACTATCATGTAATAGTCCTTTTCAATTGACCTCTAAAAGACTTTCTCTAAGCCCATTTAATTTAAGTGATCTAAAATTCAGCTTCCTTCCACTGGCCTTCTTTCTTAGCTTTGCAACTGTCAAGGGGGGATTTACTTTGGATGTCTCTACAAGTTGATTGATTAATATAGCAATATAGTCTAGGTCAGAAACTGCCATGGAGCTTGATGTATTGATTGCACTATCAACTAAAATACTGAAAAAAACATTATGTAGAAAGAGCCCAGTTTTTCGTTTGTTTACAAATCTGAAAGCACATTACTGGGAAGGAAAGGAATGTGAGTTGATACCTCCCTTGAACTTATGTGTCAAATTTTAAAGCTGTCTTAAGAGTGATAAAGTCAAGAAAATATTTGATATTATTAAGTACTTTAAGGCACAGACTGAAACATCTTCAGTCATTTCTAAAGACAAACCATTACCTGAATAACCTTCAAATAAATTAAAAGCAAACCGTTAAACTCCACCTTGAGAATCATATGTTAGCAACCTAATCATCCTTATTCATTAGAAATGAAAGTTTATTTTATGTGGTTATATTTACTGAAATGCTCAAGGCAGTGTTGTGTGGCTACAAAAATCACTGGACTCACAGCACTTTATGAACAAAATAAGTTTATTTCCATCATTATTCTCATGTCTAACAGATCCACACAGCAGAAGTCTAGAAGTCTGACAATGTCCATCACCTCGCATCCCCCAACACTTACTGCTGGTTGTTCTACAATAAAGTGAAGAGGTAGAAAGGCATTTAACAATGTCTGTGACAAACCGGGCATGTGTTCATGGGAAACTGAGGCATTCAAACTGACTTTACAATAGCATGTTCTCTCAAGACATTTTATATTTTCATAAGACCTGGTCCTGTCTTTAAAGACACAACATTAATCCATTTATGAAGGTACATCTCATGTCCTAGTTATCTTCTATATTCAGAGAGTACTTGTGAATTTCCCGGCCACCAGACCAGAACTCATCGCACAGAAAATGTATTAATTAAAACACTGCTTGTCCTGTTAGCTCAGGCTTCTTATTAACTAACTCTTACATCTTAAATCGAGCCATTCCTAATATTTTGTATTTTACCACAAGGCTCATGATTTATTGGTAAGATTCAGGGTGGGCATCTTTCTCCTTTGGCAGCTACATGGAATCTCCCTTACTCTACATTCTTTTCTCCTCTATCTCTGCTTAGAATTCCCACCTTGTTCTATTCTTCCCTGTCATAGGTCCAAGAAGTTTCCTTACTCACTAAGCAGAAAAAGCAACACATATACAGAAGCACTTCCCACATTTTCCTTTCTCTGTCCAAATAAAAAGGAAGGTTTTAACTTTAACATAGTAAAATTACATATACAAAACAGTTATCAAGCAAGAATTATGGTTATAATATTTAGTCAATTTAAATTTAACAAATTAAGGAAAATACACTATCATCTATCCTATCTTCATGTGTCTAAAGTTTAATATCTAATTATCTTTTATCATTATAACTACTTTTTTCAACTCCATCAAATACTCCAGAAGCATATAATATTACCTAAGTAAACATGAAGTGCATTATAAACAACTTCCAAAACTCTAAAACTGACAAATGCATCTTGTTGCCTGGACAGTCACCCAAAGTTCTTCTGTAACATTGGGGTATCCATTTTCAGTCTACAGGCCCATAGTATCTGGCAGACTTTTTCTTGAAGCAGAAAATTTCAAAGACAGTTTTGCCTATATTGGCAGTTTGTCAATCACTTTCTTGTGTGTCCTGCAGAATGTCTGGCAGACGCTTTCATGAAGCAGGAACCCTGTCTCACCTTCTTTAGGCAACTTCATCAGTCATTTTTCTGCAGGTCCTGTATGTCCAGTCTCTATAGCATACCATTGAGTAGTCCAGGCAAGAGCAGTTTATTGCCCAAATGGCTAGACTTATCACACTGAAGACAAATTTGATAATGAGTTTCTTTAATACTCATCAATCTCTCTGAAGTAATTGGTGCTGACAGAAGCAGACATGTCTCACTATCTTGAAAATTTCTAAGTTCTTAAATTATATTAAATGCCATATTCTTCTTTACATATTTGAAATATTTGAAGAATATCTATCAACCTGAAATATATCCCTGTACATCTAGAAAATCTAACTAACATGACTAAAATCTTGACTATTATAGATAACTATCTATTAACCTGTATTTTCAATTATATATTACCTTTTTAAAATGAGTTGCAGAAACACAATACCTTAATCAAGAGCAGAAATAGACATATAACAAAATTGACCTTAAAATTGTATTAATAGATCAAGATCCATACCAAAGCAAAGGGTTCATCTCTATACCATATCCCCCTTTAAACGGAAGCAGACATTTATAAACAACGTTTGGGAATTTGGGTGCAGTTCTCGTGGAGACCTGGAAATGTGAGCCTATTTCTACGTTGACCAAATATCAGAGAGTTGGAACCTACCTTCAAAGTTATTGTGCTTCTACCTCAAACAAAGGTCCTACTTAGATGTAGATCAGAAAGTTCTGCTCTCTCAAGATTATTTATTGTCAATAGATGTGGGTAATAGCCAGACCATGTACTCTAGGAATAGAGAAGTAGATGTGTTCCTACCTCAAACAAAAGTCTAAGGATCCAACTAAGTCCAAGTTCATTTAAGGATTCACTTTGGATTCCACCCAGGGAATATTTTGCCTACAGAACATTTTGGTCTAGGGTGTGAGTGTGACTTGTTTTGTTCTAGCAACAGAATATTTAACTATTGATGTAGCACATGATCTTCAATTGATATGTTCATTTTCTTATATCATGTAAATGAAGTTTTTGTCTTACTCCCACCTTTTGGGGTCAGGGGTATATAAAGCAGTTGGAAATTAATCACAGGTAAATTTCAGCACTCACCAAAATTCCCTCCCAATACTATTCTATGTTTCTCCATTTTATTATTTTCATTCATGTCTTCACATTCTTTACTATATTTTGAAATCCCCATACCTCTACCTTTGCAAGAGTTATTTTTGTCAAAGCTGGTCCCCAATAGGTTCTTTCCAAACTGTTTCCTTCTTTTTGTTGGGTGAAGTATTTTGGTGGGGGGTTATGGAGAACTTTTGGGGGGTCTTGATCTATCAAACCACATTAGTTTGTAAGGAATCCACAGGTTCTCATCCTCTGTGGAAACAAAAGCAGAACCTCTTTTCAAGAAAACCTATCCTTAGACCCTAAATTTTGTTTAGCTTAGCAGCCTATACAATGAAATGACTCTTTGTACTTAGCTCCTTCACAGTCAAAAAACTAAAAAGAAAACACAAAAATATGCATAATCAAGACTCTCTGTGTATATTCCATCTTTATGTGTGCTAGACTTTCTGAGCCCCATTATTCCCCAGGGAAAGGTGAGTACACTATCCACCCATTCCTGTAGCCCCATGATGCTTGACAATCAGATGCAACAGGAAGTTGAGTCAAAGCAGGAACTCAGTTTATTACTTGAGCATCTGCTTATAAAGGTTAAGCAACATCCTTTGATATAAAAGTAC